>JAZKJV010003443.1:70000-340056 GCA_037367405.1 Ottelia alismoides | reverse complement strand
TTAATATAATAATATAAAGATAATATATAGTATAGATAAAAATGAACTTTTGGATTTTTAGAAAAGTTAAAATAGAGTAAATAAAATATTTTCATGTTCTAAATTTTCCTAATATTTTTGATAATTTTTAGGGTATTTTATATTTTATGGATTTTCATGAGGGCAAAATTCGATTCGAGTTAAGTTGGTTACTTAAGTGTCATTGTGATTTAAACCCAGATTCACGATAAATGAGAAACTTTATTTAAACCACTAATAAATCAAGCAATGAAGATAAGCGATTTAGCAACTTTTATTAATCTGGTATAGCGAACAGGGTTGAACTCAAGGAGCACAACTAAGAGCTAAGTAGGTGATTAAAAAATCGAAGGATTTTTATTACATTTTTAGTGGTTTTTAATTTTGCAAATTTTTTTATAATAAGACAAAGTAAGAATAATGATAACAAATATGCACAGGTATTCTTTTGGATTTTTCAAATATGTTAAAAATGCTCACAAAAATAAAGTAAAAATATTTTTGGGTTTTATATATTTTATATTATTTTTAGAATTTTTTTGGGGAATTTTCAAATATTTATGTAATTTTCTAAACAAGATGAGGAAAATAATGAAACTGTCCATAGCCTATACAGTACTTTTGCAATTTAAAAATAGTTAAAATATCAAAACTTCTAAATAGATTTTTATTAAAAAAATATGAAGAAATATCTACAAACAAGAACTAAAAATATATTTTTTGGAATTTTTGGTGATTATATATGATTTTATAAGTTTCGAGTATTTTGCAAATTTTTAGTTTTTATAAGGTATTTTCAAACAAAAATTATACAGGAGCTAGAATAGGCTAAAAGACAAGTACATAAGTTTTTAATGGAATTTGTCAAATGATTTTTCGAATTTTTAGGAATTTTATAAGGCAAACAAGAATTTTTCCACTATTTTTGGATTTTTAATAATATAAAATGCAAGGAAAATGGCACACGAAAATCACCACATAAAGATCAAGTTAGAAGGAGCTAGAAATAATTTTTGGGGAGTTTTTGAGGCCAAAATGATATTTATTAAGTCTAATCAAATAATAATTAAAACTATAAAGTAGGGACCTATATGCACTTATTTTAAATTTCAGGGCCTGAAGAATGACAAATACTTAAAATCCAAGGGCCATTATGCAATTTATCCAGACAACTCAGGCGCTGCATGTAACTCAGTGCTTACAGGGGCATAAATGCAAATATCAAAACATTAAATTCATTTAGTAACCGAATAGAAGTTCAGGGTAGATTCTGCAATTGACCCACAAAAGCACGTGTAGACGCACGTGATCTCAACTCAGTTGGACTAAAATATAAATAACTAAAATACAAGGTCCAAGCTGTAAAAGGTTTTTAACTAATTATTACAATTACTGAACTAAAATGAATATAAGATAAAAGGCGAGGGTCTGGGTGAAATATAGCGGATGCAGACTGCTCTAATGCTACTCTACTAAAGATCTGACGGCTCAAGCGAGTTGAGCAGGTGTACGATCTGGATGGCGTTACAGGGCAGATCCGACGACTCGAGAAAAGCTGATGATGTGTTGCTCAGATCTGCAAATGGACCTTATCTGATATGCAGGAAAAAGGCGTCGATGTGCGGCTCAGATCAAGATTGGAAGAGGGGCTCCTTCATCTAATGGTGGATTGGGGCTCTGCTAGAACAGGAAGAAGGAGTTGGACGACTAATAGCTAATCTTTTTGCAGAGGTCTTGTTAATCAACAAGGCGAACCGACAGTCGTCGAAGCGACCCCAAACAAAAACCATGACTGACCAGCAATTGACCCATAATATACACAAGTCATGAATAATAAAACACGGAATTAAATTTTATTATCTCTACAATAAAATGCATAGATAGTAAGCATGTAGAGGTCGACCCACAGAGAGAAAAACAGGTAGATGTTTAACCCAAAATATCGAGCGCTCTTGTGTTCCACAGAAGGTGGGAACCCAATCGTCGAATCGGCCACACGAAATCGGGATTGAAACAACAATTAACCCACAACAATGATCAAACAATGAGATCGGTGGACCGGAGCTGTGGCTCGAGGTGTAGCAGTCGTCAGAGTGAAGAACAACCACCGAAAATGCCAGGAATCAAAGAAAGAAAGCAATCCCAGCCAATGCTTTTCCGAGTTCGTCGCACCCCCTTTCTAACCGTTTGTTTAGGAACACGACCTAGTTCTAATCTTGGTCGTTGGTTCTTTTTGAAGTGCCGCTCAACCTCAGCCAGACGATTTGCCACGCGTTATAAGAAGAACGACCGATAAATGGTGTTTAATGGGTAAATTGCTCAGCACCCCTCCTCTTTTTGTAATTTAAAAAGTAGTGGACATAATGCATTGAGACCCTTGAACAATTTTAATATTGCAAAGTAGTCCTTGCTAGTCCTGTGGACTAGCACATGTTATTTTGTAAAAATTGCATGTAAACCCCTACAGGTTATTTTAATCATTATTTAATATATAAACTGCGGATATTAATTGTAAACTTTTTGGTTATTTGCACTGAGCCCCTGTATTATTTTTAATTGCAAATATACCCAAGCTAATTTAAGTATTTTTGTGTATATTTCTCTAGTTTTTATAAATATCATCATCGCTCCAAAAATCTCAGAAAATAAGATAATGTGTCTGATGTAGTGTACTTTCATGCTATACTTTTTATTTGGTATTTCACCCATGTTTTCTATTTATTAAAAATCAAATATTGCTCAAATATTCCCTGTTTGCTTTAGAAAATCCAAAAAAACTATAAAATCATGTTTAAACCCCCAAAAATAGTATGTGTATATTATAGTATCTAGTATCCCCCGACAAAAAATCCCTAAAAATAGAAAAAGAAAATGAGAAAAAAAATTTAAAAGCTCCAAAATCCTATAAAAATATAAAAAATCTTCAAAAATCACAAAAATATTTCTCCATGTTTCCTAATTATATTTATATATTAGTATTATTTAAATTGATTTGGAAATATTTTGAGGCCTATTACTTTTTTAAACCCCAAATCAATTCGGCCTATTTACTTAATCCTAATTTTGAGATACTTTTTTACTTTAAAATGTAACAAAATTGCTTAAAGCATCACAAAAATAATAAAAAAAATTCAAAACACGAAATTTTTTATTTTGTTATTTTTGACTATTTCCCCCTATATTTATAAGTATATTATTCGATAATGTATTATATCTGTATATATAGTAATATATAAGTTATAATATTATTTATTATTATAAATATCTTATAATTGTTTTAAAATAAATAAAAATTAATTACGAAAAAATAAATATATTATAAAAAAGTTTATTAAAAATATTATGTTTAAGAACCCACATTCTTTAATTAATAGCACAACTATATACATATATATATTGATATTATTTATTTATAAATAATATTACGTGCTACTACATGTGTTCCATGTGTTTGACACCCTACTATGCTTGTCACTGTTCACATTTATTTGTAGAGTTTATAATAAATTTTGATTCACACCTGTTTATTCATTGATTGATATATATTGTGTGGGTTTATTGTTGTTCTGATCACTTGGTCTCTGTGAGGTGAAAGCTCAGCGACTTCTCTCCCGCCTTGTGTGGAGTGTATGACTCTCTTCTATGATCAAGATGGTTAAACAAATGACGTTGTTTCCATGGAGCAACTGATTGTAGCACATTGTATATATAGTTGCATATTATTTTTCTCTTATTTTCTGCTTATTGTGTTTTGGTTATTATTTGACTGTTCTAATCCTTGTTTTCTTGTTGATCTTCATTACGAGGGACCGCTTGGCGATGGCTATCTCTTAGGAGGTGGGCGCACCCAAGGCGAGCGGAGGTTGGCCTTCTCTTAAGAGCCAACTAGGAGAGATCAAGAGAGAGAAGCAAGGAGAGGAGAAGAGTAGTCCGACTTAGATTTATTTTCATTTCTGTGAAGAGAGAGAATTATTTTTGCAAAATTAATTTGTGCTTAATTTGGACACTACCCCACACTTAGTGAGGTCCAATGCTCATGTGTCTATTCACCTGAGGGCCTCTTCATGATTTTTTGTGCTTTTCCACCTTTCTTTTATTTTATTTTTCGTGTTTTAAGCTTTCCGCCTTTGTTTATATTTGTTTATGTGAGTAAGCCCTTAGACATTAGGTTGTTTTATTTGGTATCTAGGTCTAAAGCCCTAATTACATTGCATGTACCTATAGTAATACACCCTTGGATTTAGTCAAAATTATTTGTTGATTATTTGGAATTGAGAACAAGCATCGAGAGAAGTGCTATACAATGCTTGGAGGATCCATTGTGGCGGACACCGATGCACTTCTGAGACCGGATATTTGGATCTCATTTTTAAATAATTAGCATTTAGTTCTTCCCGATAATAGCAGCTACTGTTTAGGACGTTTTCTTGCCTTTTCATATTGCCATATAGTGTAAATATCTCAATTATATCTTGCATCCTGCATGGGGAGAGCTGAGAAGCACAGTAAGTAATCCTATCTTTGCATGCATCATTAGTCACTAAAGTGAGATTTCCATCTTAGTGACAACTTGCACGGCTTTCCTATCATCTCCCCATGTGTTTATGTCACTTAGGATTAAAGGAAAATATAAAAAAATAGTTAGGCAATTTTCTCTGAAAAATACTCAAAAAAATTGAAAATCCAAAAAAAATTAAAAAATGGACTAATAATAAACTTTAACCTTAATAAAAGTCGTAATGGACCATCATTGTTTGGTGTTCATAAAGCCCTCATTATTTTCAGGTACATTCCAGACCGAGTGAGGTGTGACCCATAAGGAATAGAACCCAAATCCCGATCTGTGGCGCTTTGATTATCACTTAGGACGACGAAGTATTGATACTTCTATCATTCGTGATCAAGTAGGGCCTTGTCAAGCATGGTGTTCCTGCCTTGTGTGGAGTGTCTGACTTGATCTGAAATAATGAATGTAGGCCATACCCGTACAGGTGTGATTGTCTCATCAGTTTGCATCTGAGTAGGTCCTTGCACACTCACGGGTGATTCCGTTGCGAGCGAGGTCTGAAGCAGCAGTGGTTTTGCATATTGGCTTCCTATCTTATTCTTTGGCTAAGTAGCCCCCCATGCACGAGATCAAAGACTTTCAATGCGCATATCACATGTTAGAAAGGAGGTGGAAGAAGTACGAGGCTTTTTCCTGGAAGTTAAATGCTTCTATAGGGTTAGAGATCATAACGACTCGTTATAAGATCTTTCCTGCAAAACAAAAATAAAATTGAAAAGATAAAATATCCGAACTTTTACGACTTCACTTGTATTGAGTTGGTGAACCTACAATTGTTTGGTGTTTGTTTGATTTAGTTAAGTTCAAAGATTAGTCTCACGTACCTTGTGCCTTTTTCACTAACGCTTGTTTTATTCCTCAGTTGTCCTCCTGCTTGCTTTGAGCCTTCTACTATTTTGCCCTCCCTTTATTCCTTGTTTGACCTCTGTATCATTCTTCCATTCTTAATCTTCTCTTGACCTTAGAGAAGGTGACACAAGGATGACTTAGTCAGGACCCCGCTGACACCTACATCTATTCAATGCGCTTGTACTCTCCAATAATTCAGGGCGATTCTCGAGAACCTGATTCGAACTCTATGAACCGATCTCCAGACTCTCGGTATTCTCCAATAATCTGGGATCACTCTAGTCCCAAACTCTGCCCATTTTGGATGGTCATTGATTTCACTCCTTACAACTCACCATCCTTAATGAAATTCTGTGTTGACCTTAACACATAATGATTCTCTACATTTGATGCTTCAATTCAAACTAGTCGGGGCATCATTACATGTGCATATCATGAGCTTGATCGGGAAAACCAGAGATTCTCTCATATTCAGAATCAGATTCATATACAGAGATGGCTCCCAAAGGAAAAGGGAAGGGATCGCAGCACCTACCGTAGCCACAGTCGGAGCAGGGTCAGCTAAATCAGAACACCATGAAAGCCCAGCTTTCACCTCCATTCAGGAAATCCAGCAGCAGCACACCGACCAGGCCTTGGCCCAGGTTGCCTTCCAGGACATGCTTAATGACTTGAGGAGAGGAAGAGAAAATCCTCGAAGAGGAGGAGGAGGAGAATAAGGAAGAGCAGGTGAGTGCCGTGCAGGCCCAATAGACGAGCCTAGAGGAGAGCAACCCAAGTAGACTCTCAAAGATACATACAACCCTGGAGCCGATCAAATCACCGAGTGGATCCAAATCCTAGTGGTCCATGCACATTTTGAGTTGAAGCCTCAACTCTTGGCACTCATGCCTAGCTTCCACAGAAATGCAAATGAGAACCCTATATCCACCTACATGAGTTTGGGGGCATCTATTGTACAATGCACTACCCTAACATACCATTACGAGTAGTCAAGATGATGACATTCCCATTCAGCCTTCAGGATAAGGTGCTTTTATTGGATTAACCACTTGGGGAAGGTTGTCATGACATGGGAAGAGCCTATGTCTACCTTTTTGCATAAATATTATTCTCTTGGGAGACTTAACCAGATGCGCACCCGCATTGCCAACTTCACCCAAGCCACCCATGAATCCATTCACGATACTTGGGAGCGGTTTACAGAGTTACAAGAGAGATGTACCCATCATGACATTCCTAGGATCAGCCCGGCCCAATATTTCTTTGGGGGTCTTACAGTTGAGAGTTAGAAGCTCATGGATGCCTCATGTGGCAGCTCGCATTTCAAAAAAAACGAGGACGTTGTTTGGCAAATCTTCAAGGATATGGCCAAAGCAGAGGCTGCCTTGTGGTCGTCCTATGCATATCAGCGCCAGCTCCACAATCTCCAAAAGGAAATCCACATGGCGTCTTCTCACAAATCGGATATGGACAAGAGCTCCAACTTGAGAATTATAGGGAGACACCTGTCCAAGGTGGATATCATAGAGAAACGATCACAGCACCTTGAGAAACTTGTTGTGATTGAATAGAGGACACATAATCTGGACAAGTTGGACTAGATCACCAAGCACTTGGCGCTGCCAGTCAGCATGATTAACTCCTGGAATTCCATGTCTGCATCGGCTACCACTTCTGCAGAGTCAAAGTAACCAACATCGTTGCAGCATCCTCAACAGAGTCATACACAACCAGCTATCTATCACGCCTACTATGTGCAGGCCCAAGAACCAACATCTCTATATCAACCACAACAACAGCTGGTAGTCTACCAGCCTGAGCACCAGCCCATGCATGATCCATGTTTCTTTCCTCCACCTCTCATTTAAGAGAAGAACGACATGTGGGTCAACGATGCACAGTCGATCTATCAAGGCGGACCCACCCAGGGCTAGTAGGTTGGTAACCGCCAGTTTTCTTAGCAACAAGGAGGGATATTTGTTCAGAATCAACCTCTGTACCACCATCAGTCTCCACAGAATTGTGGTAATTGGAGACATAATTTGCACAACAACCATAGTACCGTTAGTACCAATAGAATCAATAATGCTCAGTTGTGACATATCAGAATCCTCTTAAGCACCAGTCGCAATACCATCCTTCACCACAGTACCACAATCAGTACTCCCACCAGTAGCCTCCACACCAATCCCAGTATCAGCATGGATAGCATGTCGAATCATCCGAGGTTTCCCCTCCTGTAAACCCGCCTTGGATTGTCTGGCTCAGCTAGTGAAAAACCTAGTAGAGATGAGCCAAAAACTTGGTGACCTAACCGTCACGAAGACCTCCATTCCAACACAAGTGGAGGCTAACCCCAATAATTTTAGAAAGAAAGAGTAGGTAGATTGTGAAGTTCCATTCAGTCTAATAGAATCAGATATGCTTGATTTGTTTTTACTTAATGTTGTTACTCTCAGGAGCGGTAGGACCTTGCAGCCATCAACCACATGCAAGGGGAAGAATAAAGATTCGCTAGGAGAATCATCATCCTCTACATCAGGCAATCCAACATCTGGGCCGAATGAGGAAGAAGAAGAAGAAGGAGGAGGAGGAGATGTTTTCAAAAAATAACTTAAGAAATAAAAAAGGGTGGGGTAGTCAAGTTGGCTCCCACTAGGGACATACACATTTTACCCTACATGGATACATACATACATACATACATACATTCATACATATGTTGATTCATTCCAATTTGATTAGCCAATTCAACCACTTTTTCTACCAATTCAATTTAATCTGATTTAAATAATGACATCGTCCGATTGAACTGATTTAATTACATGCTTCAACCCAATCCAAAATTTGGCAAGATTCCCAACATGATATCTAGTTCAGTATAAAAAATATTGCAGGTAGGCATTTATATAGGTTTGCGTAATACGCAGAGGCAGACCCATGTACCTGTTATAGGGGGCATGTGCCCCTCCTAAAGTTTGAAAAATATTATATTCACATTAATGTTTCATTACATAAAATTAAAATCCAGCCATTGCCCCCGTCCCTAATTGAAATCGGTGAGTCAGTGCCCTCTATAGCTCGTCACCTCCTTTCTCGCATTCCCTTTGGATGCACAACCCAAGTCGTTGCACCTCCCCTCCCCACGGTGCAAGCTCCATGCCAGTCGACATCACCAGACCCAGTTCCCTTGCACAACGGTAGTTCGTTTTCACCCTCCATCACTCGAATAACATCACATCCTCTCTCGCATTCCCTCCAGACATCTAACCCGAGTCGTTGCACCCTCCCTCCCCATAGTTGCGGCTCCTTGATCAACAATATTTTTGGCTCCCTTGCACATCAGTAGCATGTATATATACATAAATGTGTTTTGCGACCCTCATAGTGTTGCAAACGGATGTATACATATACCAATATAGGTATTTTATATCCTTATCTATTTTTAAATACAAATACATATGCAAATAAGGATATTGACGGATATTGAAACTGTGTTGTCATATCCTTAAAAAATAGATACATATATAAAACGGATATGGATCGCATACAGGTAATGTCATAAATACTCTATACAATTACTTAGATATACATGAGTTAAATATAAAACACACGATAAAAATATACAAAATTTACTTATATCACAAAAAGTATATCAAATATGCTGAAAGAATGTATAAAACTATGTTATATACGGTTAAAATTAAATCTAATATATATATATATATATATGAAAATTGATAAAAAGATACCGATATAAATGTTTGCACATATTAAAATGATATCCATATCCGTATCCACTTTGAAAGGGATACGGATATCAAATCTATACAAATGGATACGATGATAGATTTGATATGGATATATCTGAATCTGTTTGCATCTACTTCTTGTTGGATATGTTGGAAGAGAGATATTCAAATGAGAGATGAGCGATTAATGATAATTTAGTTGCATACATTGAAAATGAGATATTCGATCATTTGCTGATGATAATATTATGAATTGTTTTCAAAATATAAAACTAGAAGTGATCAACTTTAAATATATTTGTCATGTATTTTTAAAATTTATTTTATATGCAAAACAACTCTCTCTATATATACAAACACATACACTGTTTTTTTATACAACAATTTATTTATTATTACTATTGTTTGTAAGTGTCCCCCTCACTCTTTAGTCCTGGGTCTCCCACTGGTAATAAGTTATCTGTTCTCCTCAAAGCTTTAACAAATAATTTTCAGTCTCCCGATCAAACTTAATAATAACCAATGGAACTGATCGACACGAGCATATCAATTACAAAAGCATACGTGATTATATTTAAGCACATCAGGTGCAAAGTAATTTCAACAGGCCAATCCAATTTACACTTCCATCGCACAGATCGATTCGAGTCGAGCAACTCCGGCCCATTTCGAACAGTAATGGGTGTTCAAATCGTGGCTTCTTCTCAAAAACAAACAGCTGAGCTGACGACAACTTAAGATCTTATCTCAGAATCTTTTGCTTACGTAGTTGCATTTCGTACAAACAACGACTGTAATTGAAAATTTTCCACCTCCGATGTCGTACTCCAATATGGTAAGTTTGCATTGTTACCGTCATCCCTCGCTTATCTTCACCTCCGATCCGCTTACCGCCCCATTGGAATCCGGTGCACGGGTCTTTTTTGCACATATTATACCCCTTGCAACATTTTGTCATATGCCTAAATCAAACTGTAATTTACTTGCGTATCCTTGTAAAATAGGGAACAGTTTTTGAAGATAATTGTATCCATACATATCTTTGAAAATCATACCATGGTTTTAGAAGTCGTACATTTCCCGGCTAAATCAACTCTACGAACAAAGGCTAAAAATGTAATTCACGTTTTTTTACAGGGTCATAGGAATAAATACGGAAAACAATAGGGGAGGAGTGTGCCCCCTCTTCCCATCCCATCATCACACCCCCATCCCATCGTCCTTTTCGCACAATTTCTTTAATCCCCACCACCACTGTCCCCCCTTGTCCTGCATTTCATCCTCATTTCACCTTCATTTCATTTCCACCCTCCCCCTCCGGCGCCGCCTCCCTCTCCTTCTCCGGTAATCTCTCTCTCTCTCTCTGAGACAGATTTTTCTTCGAGGGTTTTGTTAGATTCGATGACTTAGACCATCTCTTTCTTCTCAGATCACACCTTAGATTCGCGAGGATCTCTTCTTTAATCCGTTTGCCGTGTGGGTCTTGCAGGTTGTTGAAGAGGAAGAAGAGGAGGATGGTGATATGAGCAGATGATGGGTACCCAACTCAACATAGACGCCGGAGATCCCTCCGTACCGACCCTCTTGGAGCTCGCGGCCAACAACGACGCTGATGGCCTTAAGCTCTGCCTCGAGCGCGATCCCTCCGCCGCCGACGAACCCTCCTCCTGGTACGGCCGTTGTCACTCCTCCCCGCGCATGGCCCTCGACCTCCGCACGCCGCTCATGGTTGCTGCCACCTTCGCCAGCCTCGACGTCCTCAAGCTGCTCCTCTCCTCCATCCCCGTCGACGTCAACCGATCCTGCGGCCAATACATGACCACCGCCCTCCACTGCGCCGCTGCCGGAGGGTCCCCCGTTGCACCGTCTGCTGTCAAGCTCCTCCTCTCCATGGGCGCTGACCCCCAAGCCGTTGACGCTTCTGGAAGAACACCCGCCGACGTCGTCACCGGTCGCCCAGACGCCAAGAACGTTATTCTAGAGCTCCTGGGCGCGCCTGAGAGGTACCCACAAACCCCCACGCCGGAGAAGAGGGATTACCCGGTGGACCCATCTCTTCCGGACATCAAGAACAGCTTATACTCCACCGACGAGTTCAGGATGTTCTCCTTCAAGGTGAAACCTTGCTCCAGAGCTTACTCCCATGACTGGACGGAGTGCCCCTTCGTCCATCCTGGCGAGAACGCCCGCCGCCGGGACCCCAGGAAGTACCACTACAGCTGTGTGCCGTGCCCGGAGTTCCGCAAGGGAGCATGCCGACGTGGGGACCTCTGCGAGTATGCTCACGGTGTATTTGAGTGTTGGCTCCACCCGGCGCAGTACCGCACCCGCCTTTGCAAGGATGGCACCGCCTGCAACCGGAGGGTCTGCTTTTTCGCCCATACGCAGGAGGAGCTTCGCCCGCTCTATCTCAATATGGGCACCTCGACGGTGTCCTCCCCACGGTCAGGTGCGGGGGCTTCGTCGGCGATGGTCATGGATATGGCGGCTGCCCTTGGGATGATGCCCGGGTCTCCACTGTCGCCCTCCGGCAACGGAATGAGCACTTGGAATCAGCAGGGTAATGTTCCAAGTTTGCATCTTAGTGGGAGCAGGTTGAGGGCGGCTTTGAATGCAAGGGACATGACTATGGACCATGAGATCGCCATGCTTCAGGAGATGGAGCACCAGCAGCTGCTTAGCGACATCTCTGGTTTCTCGGCGAATCATGGCAGGTTGAACATGAACATGAAGAGCTTAGCACCTGCCAATCTGGACGACCTATTTTCATCAGAGATGAGCTCGTCACCGCGTTACGAGCAGCATGCTGCGGCTGCTGCAGCCATCTACTCCCCGTCCCACAAAGCTGTTGTGCTGAACCAGTCCCAACAGCACCAGAGCATGCTATCGCCGATAAACACCAACCCTTCATTCCTTCAGGCAACACTTGGGATTGGTTCCCCTGGTCGGATGTCCCCACGGGGGATCGAGCCAGTTTCGCCGATAAGCACACGACTGGCAGCAATGTCACAGCACGAGAAGCTGCGCAGCTTGAGTTCAAGGGAACTGGGTTCCGGATGTTCGGGGTTGCCTGCTGCAAACAACCCGTGGTCGAAGTGGGGATCTGTGTCCGGGAAGGCAGAGTGGGCGGTGGATGGGGAGGAGCTCGGTAGGCTGCGACGGTCGAACTCATTCGAGCACACATCCAACGGGGACGAGCCGGACGTGTCATGGGTGCAGTCCCTGGTGAAAGAATCACCAACTGAGATGAAGGAAAAAAGGGGAAGAGGATCATCGGGTGATGATCATGATGAGAATGGTGGATATGTTGATCAAACTGCTTTGGGTGCATGGATTGAACAGATGCAACTCTGATTCATCACAAATGAAAGGCATCTATTAAATTCAATAGAGATTCAGTATTTGCTACTTGAAAGAAAAGATCAAGGAAAGATCCAATCTTTGATGTCGGATGTTTCTCATGGAGAGGGGTAACTGTGGTATTTTGACTTGCTTACCCGGAACCGACAAAAAAATGTGTTGATTAATTTTGAGTTTTGTAATGATGATCAGGGTCATCACCATCAGCTTAAGGATGAACTGGGGGAATTTACATGGCAGGTCCTGCCCGGTTTTGCTTTTCCTTATAAATACCAGGATGTTATTTTTCTTCCATTTTGATGCTATTTTTTTTGGGGCACTTTGTTGTTTCTTGTTGAGCTCCTGAGAGAAATAGAGGAGGATAGAGCATATATAGGAAGTGGTGTCTGCCTATTTTATTTGTTGTTGAACAACTTCTGTTTCTTCCTATGTGAATTGATGGCTACCATGAATCCCAATGTTCCTTTCTGTTCCTATTTGGTGAGGGGTTTGTGGAACCCCACTTTGGATGTGGAAGGGGGGAGGGGCATCCTTGTAGACCTTGCGCTGATATTGCCCTTACCCCACCCACCACTCTGTATTATCATTCGGCGAGATTATATTATTTTTTTCCATCTCTTGTTTTGATTTATAATTTATTTGACTTTAGATGCTTCGTATCAATCGTCTCTTTGTTGCATCATAGTGGGTGTCCATGTCTTCTAGTATGTGGAAAAATTTTGATGTCTGGTTGACTAAACCTGTTTGTTTTGTCCTGTCTCTTAGACCTGGGCTAAAGTCCGGGTCGGGCCACGGGCTGAAGTTTAAAACGGCCTTGTCCAGGGCCTGGTCGACCCATGTGCCGCGCTTCATGGCCCAGCCCATCTTGGGCCGGGTCGATTTGGTCCATGAGCCACATATTTCTATTATAGTTTTTTAAAAGGAAAAAACGTTAGTTGATAAGTGGTCCAACATCGTAATAACAATGTCTATAATATATCTCCACATTTTAATATATAAAAATTGTGATTGACTATTAATAGCAATAAAAATATCTTAGTATTTTAGCATTTTCATCATTTTTTCTCCCTTGATTTTTTTCCAATGAAAAATTACATCTTACAGAATTCTTGATTGTAAATTTATGTTCAATAAATGAAAGTAAAATCACTTAGGTCACGACATGAGCCATTACAAATATATTGTAAGAATACCTACTTGCTCTTCGCAATCTTCCATTATTTCCATAATTACCTATATATTATAAAATCTGTTATCACCCCAACACAACAATGAATGATATCACCAAAATAGTTTGGATAAAACAACTCAAAGGCTTGTGCTTATTTGATAATTGGGTTGGGTTGGTGTAATCTCTTGTGAATAGTAGTTGTTTGGACGGTTAGGAGCAAGATTTTAAAAATCAGATCGAACATTGAACCGATCAGTCTCAGGTTTGGTCCCATCGGGTTGAACCGTCGGTCCAAACCGATCGAACTGGTGGTGATGTCAGCATGACATCATCAATCCTATTGACTCGAAAAAAATCAGACCGGACTTAATTTACTGGTCCGACCAATCAAATTGGTTTTTTGAACAGATAAAATCGAATACATATATATAAATATGTATTTATATATCAATGAAAAAACTGTTTAAAATGTCAAATCTTTCGATATAATAACATCATTGTCTACTTTGAGTAAAACTCTACAAAAGGTAGTCATATTTTCTAGCATTATATATGAATATACTATTTTAATAATTTATTTACAGTTGTTTCTAGAAAATTACTCTAAGAAAGTAGTGACACAAGTTATATTCCAAAAAAGAGATGGACATAACTGAAATTACAGAAGTTAAGAAGAGCACAAGTGATAAAAATCCTATTATTTCATTATTTAAATATTTATTTTTTGAAAATATACTAAACCATCAAAATTGGGTCAATCTGAGTCGACCCAGTCCCACTACCCGGGTCAACCTCGTCCGACCATCGGTCGGACCCAGTTTTTTATTTTTTTTGAAATTAATTACATAAAACCAGCCGAACCGATCGTATCGGGGTCGGTTCCTGGTCCCAGTCCGACCGGTCGGTCTGGTCTATTTTTTTAAATCATGGTTAGGAGGGTTGGAGAGGGTTGGAATGATCATTGTGATGTGATGTCACATTGGTTTGTAATGGAATCCCAAGTCAGGAATGCAAGGGGTTAAACCAGGTTAATCTGGGGTAACCTGATTACAAAACAAATTTCAAATGATCACAATAACAACAACATAATACTACAATATAATATAAACCAAATATCTCAGCATGTCTAATCACGTATAAACGCGATTACTTCAACATATCCAACAAACTTAGTTAAGGATCTGACATAGTTATAAGTTCAAAAGAGATTAACATAAGACAATCATAGATGATTCTACTTGGTCTTCAAATAACACAAAATATAACAATTTGACATAACTTTCAAATAAAAGTTCAAAACGAACAACTAAATGAAATTATGAGACTAGAAGAGCATAGTTGCATGCTACATCTATATAACAAGCAGAACACCTGCAGTGCGTGGAAAATGACAAAGTTAAAATATTATTAAACTAATTGACCCTTTAAAATACTTGACGTTTAAAGTACCTAAAAGCAATCGGCTAGATCACTAACTTCTTTTTCATCCTTCTTTTTCATCCATTCTTTCTATCTCATAATCATTATAACTACTTTCGTCATCACTCTTGCACATTGAAGTATCTACAATGTAGTTAAACACATACTTATATAAGATACAAAACATTCCTTAGAAAAGTAAAGATAAAATACATGTGAAAAAAAGGGGCAACGAGTTACCTAATCCATGAAACCAATCTTGAAGACAAACTAAAGCTTGAACATTTTTTGATTATAGGGAACTTCTAATTGTTGTAATTGTCTTCCCACCAAGACTAAATGCAGACTCTGAGGCAACTGTAGTGACCGGTATTGTAATTAAATCTCATGCCATTGCTGAAAGATTTGGATATCTCATGGAACATTTACTCCAAAATTCTAAAACATCCAAGTCTATGTTCAAATCAAGACTTGGTTCATCTAAGTAAAGTTCCAACTGTGATTTCTCATTGGCTGAACAATAATTTTCATTGATGGATGATGAATAGTCATCGAAATCATCCAAGTCTACATTAGCATTAGTGTCCCTAGTAGATTCCCCAGCACAAGGCTCCATCAAATGAGTTTCGCTAGTTTTTGGTTTGTATTATTCATACAATCTTTGAAGAGTACTTAAAGCCTTCTCAACATGAATTTCAACTCTATCAACACCATAAGCCTTTCCAAAATAAAACTGTAAAAAATTTACTTTGTAGAGAGGATCTAAAATTGTAGCACAACTCACGATGACATTGTACTCCCTCCAATATTTATCAAACTTTTGTTGCATGTCCTTAGCCATGCCACATAAAAAAGTGTACGGTTCATTAACCATCTCTAACAAGCACATGTGAATCTTCCACATGCCCTTGAAATATAAGTTTGAAGTGGGATATTTACTATCAGATAAGTCACCTCATAGAATACCTTCAAAAAACGATGAAGAATTATCAGATTATCTCATTCTTGTTCACAAATCATAAAACTTCTCAATGTTTGATCTCATCCTGCAAAATGCATGAAAACGTCTTTGTAATACAACATATGGTCCAACATAGCGCGAGTAGAATTCCACCTAACTGGCATATCAAGTCTAAACTTTCTCAAAGTTTGCAAATTGAAGGATTTCTCGGCGAGATCAAAGAACTTGTGTCTTCTCTTAGAAGATCTATCAACGTATTTCACCATATCACGAATGCGATCTAACACAGGACAAATAGCTTACAATCCAGCTTGCACACTCAAATTTAACCCATGTGCACAACAACGAATGTAAAAGAATTCACCATGGCATATAAGAAATTGTTTATCTGCAACCTACAATCTACAGAGTATATACCAATGTTCACACAATGGAAGGTATTAATTTACCATGGTTCATTTCAATCAATAGTTATTAGTTACCCACATGAATAATTAATTAGAAATTTTGTTTGGCCTAGTTAATGCAATTTGGTTTATAAAGATGTTTACTCTTTTTATCTATTTTATTCTTACTAATGAGATAAGAGATATAGAGAATATTCAAAAATTGTAATTCCATGATATTTGACAATTTTGTAAATGAATTACATGATATTTATCAAATACAATTATTAATTATAATGAAATAAAAAGTTTAGAAAATTACGCAAATTGAGATATTTGACCATTGGAACTCGGCAACATCTTCGACACTCAATGTCTTCAGTACTCGGCAGTTGTCACTCAACACATTAACTTGGAGGGAGAGGACGTAAGAAACGCCACTATCATGACTTGGGACTCAACACTCGGAAGCTGCGAGTTAGTGTTGCTCGCGTTTTTCTCGAGGATCGAAAATTAATGATATAGATAGTCGTTGTTATCCCTAAAAATCCCGCGACAAACAATTTTTTTTCTTTTTTCTACGTATTAACCTGTATAGCAGACATGTCGAACTCAGGGAGGTTACAAAACGAGGATTATTCAATTAATCAAAAATCAATTAAGAGAAAACAGGAATCTCAAAGGATAACTATCCTTGGTTTTTTGTGATTTTTTTATCTTTTTAATTTTTTAATATTTTTTTTCTATTTTTTTATATTTTATGATTTTCAAATTTTTCGTGATTTTGATTTTATAATTTTTTTATTTTTTTCCAAAAATAATACGGAGCAATATTCAAAAGATCAAAAATACGCATACCAACTCTTTTGTAATTTTTCAATTTTATAAAAAATGCTCAGAAAAATTCAAAGAGAATATTTTTAGGTTTTAAAAGTTTTGAAATGTTTTTGAGAATTTTTGTAGAATTTTCAGATGTTTTTGTAAAAATCAAAAAGTGAGAAAATGCGAAATTGTGCACAGCCCTGAGTAATTCGCAACTTAAAAAAATTTTAAGTGCCCAAAACTCCTGCCAATTATTTTTATTAGTTTTATGCAAATATCTACAAACATGAACTGAAATCACTATTTTTAGATTTTTGTAGAATTTTTTATGATTTTTATAAGATTTTTAGTATTTTTCATTTTTTTGGGTTTTATAAATAATTAATGCATGAAATTTACATAGAAATTAAAAGACAATGAAATAAAACTACCCTATTTTTTGGAATTTTTGAAGTTATTTTCGATTTTTTTATGAATTTTTGAATTTCAGAAAGCGAAAAATGATATACTTTTTATTTTTTAATAATATTAAATGATGATGAAATGCAATGAAATTTTTATACTAGGAAGATAATCACATCAAGAGCATAGCATGAATTTTCAAGAATTTATTGACCAAAGAAAACATTTATTTCAATATGCAACGCAAGTAAAGTTAAGTTCTGGAATCCAAGGACTGAAATGCAATTTTTCAAAAGTTTTACAATAAGAATAACAAAAATAAAATCGGTGGAGGAAATAACAATTTACCTACGTAAAGGTGTGCTATGCACGTGATCTGTTGGAGCAGAGGGACGTTTGTGCAATTTTGGAATCCTCCGGATGCTGAAATGCAATTTGCCCACATCCCTAGGGCTTCCTATAGCTGTGCCATCATTCCCAAGCAAAGGGCCACCATGGGGACATGCAGATGGGGAGAGCAAGGGGCAGCAGCCGCCAACAAGGGGAGACTCGACATGAGGGCCGCGCGCGGGTCGCGCGACGGTGTGGAGGGCCGCGCCCAGCGCAGAGGAAGGTTGACGCCAATGTGGGGTGGCGTGGCCTAGAACGAAAGGGCGGAAGTGCGGGCTTGACGGTGCCTCGCGTGAGGCGGAGGGAAGGACGGAGGTGACAGACACAGGGCCGCGTGCTTGGACGGGCGGTGCTGCCGTTGGGTGGAGGTAGCGCAGGGGCCGCAACCTACTGCGGCTGCGGCGCGCGCCGGTTGGAGGCGCGGACGACGGGGGTGGCGGCCCACCATCTGCTGCAATATTTTTTTATTTTTTTGTTTTATTTTATTTTTTATTTGTAACTAGCAGAAAAATGTCAGAGGAAAAATGTATATTTTTATTTTTAAAATTTTCTTTATGTAAACAAAGATGATAAAAGGAATTTTTTATTATATATATTTTTTTATTTTTTTTAAATGAACCTGCAAAACAAATTTTAAAAAAAGCAACTATATGTTTTTTATATTTTTATTTTATTTATATACACAATAGGAAGAGTGAACGATGGGGATCTTGCGATATAGGAGAGAGATCCGTGTCTCCGATCATCGTGCATGATCGGAGATGATAGGTTGTGCGACGTAGAATGTGAATATGTAGAGATTGAGAAAATGGTATGAACAATCGGTGTCAGGCGCGAATGTGTGTGGTGACGAATTTTTGTGATTTTTAAGGATCTAAAAACTAATCAAAAGATCAAAGCAAAGATTATACCTATAATTTATCTAAGAGAAAAAGACGGGAAATAAAATTGGATCTCACCTTGGGGTCGGAAATGACCGTGATCGCCTCGACGAGGCAGACGCGCTGTCACCGGACAACTCGGAGGCTAGGCACCTTTCTCGACGAAGATTTTTCTCGGAGATCAGACTCCTCTCCCAAAGATTGATCAAGTTGGAATGATGGAGAAGGAGCCATATAAATAGAAAAGATAATGGAGATGAAATTTGATTTTTTGACTTTTTGAATAAAGAGATAAGAGAGATGAAAATTGAAATGAGACAAAAGGATAAAGAGAGATAAAACTATTTACAAAATTATCTATTTTTTTGAATTTTTGTCACTTTATTTATTTGAAATAAAAATGTTTTTTTAATTGTTTATGGTGGTTAATTAAAAATAGCAACTATATACGTATACTATATACATATATGACATTATATACAAGGGTAAATGAGGAAATTAGATTCTTCTTTTTTTGATTTTTTTATTTTTTTAAATAATTAGTAAAAATATTTACAAATATATAAAAATACAATATGTACAAAATACATGGGAAAATTGCACAAACCACCCTAAAAAATTGACTTTTCAACCGTAACTCCAAAAATTATGAAAATACAATATTTTAAAGATAATTTAATTTAGAATCCAATGGAAGTGGGATTGATTCAATTTGTGTTCATATGGAGCTGGAATTGGTCTTTTAATTAGTACTTAATGGCTTTTTCCAAGTGTGGTTACTTTTATTCTGTACATGATTTAATTGTGCAATTATTTTTATTACTTAGAACACATTTTTATTTACAACTTTGGTTTTGAAAGTTAATTGATTTGAGGTCAATTAAGTCACAAATAAATTAGTGTAAGTTTTATACAGATATACACAAAATAAGTGAGAAGTATTTACAACAACAAACAAACATTTTTTGGATTTTCTGCTTAAGGACCCTATCTCCCCCTACTTTATTTGTGGTCGATAAGGTCAAGTCTTGACATTCTCTCGGGGTTCAGGTCAACCTGTATCTATTACATATATACAGTATTCCATTCTTTATTTTATTTTCTTTATTTTTCCTTTATTTATTTTTTTTATTTTAGTTTAAAATAATATACAAATATACAATATTTACACACATATGCAAGTTAGTAAGAATATGGAGTTAGTGTTATATACAGGTGTTTTATAAGGGATTTTAAGCTAAAATAAATGAATAAAGATGACAAATCGCAGATTCATCATCTCCCTATGCTTTACCTTTCCTAGTCCCTTAGCAAACACTTATTTGAAAGAATAAGTGAAGAAAAAGAAAAAGAAAGGAAAATAAAAAATAAAGAAAGTAGGACAATATTGAGCATTAAACTTATCTTCATAAAATTGTAGTTTGGAGCTCTGTCGGGCCTTTGGATTATTAGTGTGTCGGAACTTCTGTGAGACTTAGAATTTTAAAATCGACAGCCTTCAAGTTCTACACATAATTGTCATAGTTCGGCTCAGAAGTCATCTTAGATCAATCCTCTTCCCAAAGCATACCCTGTGAACATTGAACAATCGACTCATGTGTATGAAAGGTTTTAGCTCTTTCCATCCAGAATGCCAGACTACCATGCAACTCTCCTCTCCAGTAACTCGTCCTCAGGGAGTCAAGTATTTCCTTCTAAGGTCTGTCTCGTTGTGGTCACAATCGAATTGAGGGAGAAGTTAGAAGAAGGAGAAAAGAACTGGAGGGTGGCCAGTGTAGTCACCTCTCCTTGTGAAGCTGGCCAGTGTAGCCGAGTCTCCACCAAGATCTGTAGGTTTTCTTGAAGCTTGGACCTTTTTGGTCAGATATTTATTTGGTAGTGGCTTCTTTGTATTTGGATTTTTGGTGGTTCTGCTTGGATCTTGTTGTGCCCCTACGGATATAGAATCTTTTTGTTTCTGTACATGTTTTGGGGTCTTAGAAAAAATTGTGCCCAGCCGTCCATTCCTTTTCCGATGCTTTATTTCAATCTGTAATCCAGTCTTTAGATTTCCACGCTACCAGAAAAGAAACTCACACAGTCGTCCAACATCCCGTCTGAGTTGAGCTAAATGCATAGTGCGAGAGTACAAATTAATTTCCTATTCTAGAGTTGTACCAAGAATGAAGAGACCATGTTAGATACTAAGAGACAAACGCTGCACATTGTCATGTGGAACTCAAAGAATTAAGTCAAAGACCTGAAGCTTCTAAAATCCTATTTCTCGGTGAAGTTTCTCTGAGAATTAGGTGGATTAATGTCCAACTAAGCTCCATTCTTCAATTTTATTCCAGACATAGTTTAAATGGCTATACTATCCTGAAAAATGCACATGCAAATGCAAGAAAATATGAGCAATGCAAAGGATTTTTTTTGAAAAGAAATGTTGCACATGTGAAAAAAACTTTTTTTAAACAATTTTCTAATTTTGAACTTTTTATGGATTTTTTGGGGAGAAAAATACAGATGTAAAAGTAAGGGTTTTTTTAAAAGAAATAATGCACATGTCAAAAGAACATTTTTTAAAACAATATTCTAATTTTGAACTTTTTATGGATTTTTTGGGAGAAAAATGCAGATGTAAAAGAAAAGATTTTTTTGAATTTTGCAAGTTTTTATAGAATTTTGGTTTTGTAGTTTTTTTAAAGGAAAAAAGGGTTAGTAAAAAATGTACAAGTATATACAAGATTTTTTTATTTTTTTGTTGTGTTTTTTGTGTGTTTTTTATTTTTTGTTTTTGTTTTTTTTATTTTTGCACACGTGGATTTTACAAAATTATATACATAACCTCCCAAATAAACATATTTAAAAGTACGAGTTATGTCTAAAGTATATATACAATATATACGACACCTCCCTATACTTAGCTCGAACTATGTCCTCATAGTGATCAGAGAGCGGAAAAGGAAGACATAACTCGTGCTAAGTATAGAAAAGTGAAAAGACTCCTATGCTACATTGACTCAAAGAAAAGATAAAAAGAAGAGAAGTTGGTGATCCCCCTATACTTAGGATCAAGTAATACTAAGTATAGTAGAGTGTACAAAAGGGGAAAAGCGATGAAGAGAATATACATACTCAAAAATAAAAAACACGATATGAACAACATCACCCCCATACTTAGGGTAGAGTATCCCTAAGTATAGGCAACAACAAGAGTGATGAACATGACGAATATGAACAACACAAATCATTCACCCCCCATACTTAGGATAAAGCACATCCTAAGTATAGCATATATACACACGGAAAAGGGGTGAATGATAAAGCAGAAGAAGAAAGAGTGAAACGAAAGGATATACAAGAGGAGTGGATGTACAAAGGTCCAGAAGGTCGAAAGCGAACCTTTTTGCTGGACCGCTGAGGTATGGATCTGACAAGGTGTAGGTCGATATTGGGATCATCATTAGACATAAACTGAGTAGAATCGATCAAGAATGTATCTTCATCGATTTCAGATTGTGCATGCCTAAACCGGTTATTGGAAGTAGTGTGGTCATGTCTTGCTTGGGAATTCTCGCAAACATCAAAGTAAAATGGCTTGAAATCATTATCAGAAAAAGTAGGATCAATTTCAGCCTGGAGAGCCTCTACCAGATCATCATCTTTATCAAAAGGCCTAAATTCCTTTAGAAAAACAATCAAATTAAACTTGACCTGATCGGTCTCATCTGAATCAGGGTGAATAGGAATGGACTCATCAATGAAAGTAGTCGAATCATGTCCGTCGTGTCTAGTCTCAGGGTCTGCCTTCCGCTCTAGGGTGTCTATCGTGTAAATTCCGCGGATGTCATCAATGCATCTCCACATACCAGAAGGGGAACTCCAAGGTCTATGCTTTCCAAGTCTTCCTCCTTTAATAGGAATTCTTGGGTTTCCTTTTTATTCAACATATAACAAGAATATATGATATTATCATCGAGGTCAAATTCCTTGGGGTTGGCTGACACGGGCGGGCTCTTATGGGATGTAGGTCTCTGGTCAGTAGTGGGTGTAGTGATCAACACATCGCTGCCTACATCAGAACAGAAGCGAATCTCTCCTGAACCATAATCAATAACAGCTCCCGCAGAGGCGAGGAAAGGCCATCCCAGGATGATTAGAGGGTGCTCCATAGGGGTGGAGGTCTCCATGGGCATTACAACAAAATTCGAAGTAAAATTCTTGCCTTGAATGAGAATGACAGTGTTTTCTAGAATACCCTTCGGCCTCTTGATAGATCCATCAACAAATTTAACTATCATCATGGTTTTCTTGAGAGGCCCAAGATGAAGAGACTCAATCATAGAGAAGGGTATTATATTGATTGGCGAACCGCCGTCAAGGAATGTGTTATCACAAGAATAGTCAGATATGGAGCAACTCAAAAGAGGTGTGGCAGTGTTCTCTTTCTTAAAATACGGACGGTGAGAGATGGCATAGGCAATGGCCATGGTCAAGATGTGATGTTCAGATCTTCTCCTTCGCTTCCTCTTCTTGTGTTGAGCAGTAGATAAATCTGTCATGGCCTGTTGAAGTGGAGCTTTAATGATCTCTTGAAGGGTGGCTACCACTTTAGGTTCAGTCAACATTTTTTTGAATTTTTAGACCTCCTCCACATAAGGGAGGAGATCATAATCAGCATATGCACAAGGATTGCCAAGAGCAGTCTATATAATGGAATCCTCGGGGTCAAGGTCGGGACATGATGTGAATAGATGTGTGGGTAGATGATCGGGCATTTGGGTCCTCTCCTCACAAAATGAATCAATAATGTGTCTCCCATAATCTTTTTGGATTTTAACTTTTTCTCATTTTTTGTATTTTGGGCGATTGCAAGCTCTCATGATTATCCTCAAGTGAATCCATATCCTCAAATAGTGGAGCAATGTTCTGGCTTGTATTTATGTTAAATAGATTGCTAATCCTCGAATTCATATGCTCCATCATCTGGTTCAGTGTCTCAAGTGTGGAAGTCATGAAAGGTGAATCCAAAATCTCAGGATCGGGTGAATTGAATGAGGGTGGGTGAAAATCAAAGTCCTTTGATTCCTGAAATAATGGGTTAGGCGGATATGCACAAAAATTAGGAGGAAAGTCCTCCTAGAAAAAGGAAGGTGGATCGTCTGGAGAGTATGAGGTATCCGCGAAGATCGGATTAACTCCAGTCGACCATCTCCAAAACAAAAGATCGTATCGGGAGAACACGAGAGTCAAGTCAAAAGATATAGAGAAAAAAGCGCAAATGCACAGAAGGATCGAGTATGCACACAATCAATCAAACACAATACAAACCCCTAGTTCACCAACTCAACTCAAAGTGAAGACCGTGAAGATTCAGTCAATTATCTTGTCAATTTTAGAGTTTGATGAAAATACAATCTATCAGAGCGGTTAAGCGAGCTGTTAGGAACCCCATGCTCGCAGGAGACTGGCCCAATCCCAAAGTTAGATCTTTCCCGATCAGTATGAATTGTGGATCGTTTACCGACTACCCGATCAATTCAATCTGTTAAGGACGTCACGGGCCGCTTTACCAGCTACCGAAGAGATCATCACTGGAGAACGACTAACCCACGATAGTAGTCTGAAAAGAGTTCAGGCGTGGTTCTATCCTAGTGTGCGGGTCGCTCTCTCGTTCAAGCAAACCAAACAATGAGGGGGTTACTCTCCCCAAAACAATGATTTTTCTTTGTATTTATTTTAGGGTCGAGTTTTCTTTAGCAATCCTGGTTTTAGGCAGTTATCACTTGGTTAAAATATTTTCAACGAATCGCCTGCCGAGTGTCCAATTTCTTTTTTAACTTATGTGAGTGAAAACAAGGAGGGAGATCAGAAATACCAATGCGTGATTAAAAACAATGATGCATGCAGGGGTTAGAGATGCGTACCTTGTCGCGAACACTCTATATGCAAGTGATCCGTGAAGAATTGAAATAAACTATCATATATGCAAATGCAAGTGAACCGTCCTAGATGATATATTCTATTAACGGGAAAGAAAAAGTTAATTTGACTAAGTCCAAATTATGCTCTACTCTATAGCTACATAAATTTTGGTCTATGGTGTTTGGACCTAATTTATTACCTACCTCAAGCAAATTAATTAAAGCAAACAAGAGGTAGCTCACGAAATCCACGGAAAGCAGAGTAAAATAAAGGTGATGAAAATAAAACCGGTGAGGTCCCCCAAGTGCACTAGCACTTGGTGAAACAGACCCGCAACAAATGAATGTCCGTTTACAAGAGTTTAAATACTAGAAAAGAAACTCTCTCTCTTTATTTTTTAATTCTTCTTCTCCTCTTCTCACGCTATCCTGTGGTTTGGTGAAGAATCAAGCCGCCTCCACGTTGCTTGGGTGCTTCGGCTCTCCTAGGATCGCCTCCATCGCTCTGCGGGCCCTCGCAAGAAAAAGAAAAGAGAATGTGTAAGAAATAAAATTATCAAATAAGAGAAAGAGAAAAGAAAAAAATGAAATGAATGCAGTGGATATGGACAATGAAGTGAATGACAAAATGTAAACAGATATTTACAACCAAGAATTGCACGTCAAAAGAAAAACCTAACTACGCTCGCCGTGCCTCCTCGGCAACGGCGCCATTTTGTTGTTCGCATTTTTCTCGAGGATCAGAAATTAATGATATAGTCGTTGTTATCCCCAAAAATCCCGCGACAAACAATTTTTTTCTTTTTGCTACTTATTAACCTATATAGCGGATATGGTCGAACTCAGGGAGGCTACAAATCCCGAGGGTTATTCAATTAATCGAAAATCAATTAAGAGAAAAACAGGAATCTCAAAGGATAACTATCCTTGTTTTTTTTGTGATTTTTTTATCTTTTAATTTTTTAATATTTTTTTCTAATTTTTTATATTATCCGATTTTCAAATTTTTAGTGATTTTTATTTTGTATTTTTTTATTTTTTTTCAAAAAATAATACGGAGCAATATTCACGAGATCAAAAATACGCACACCAACTCTTTTTGTAATTTTTTCAATTTATCAAAAATGCTCAAAAAAATCAGAGAGAATATTTTTAGGTTTTAAAAGTTTTGAAATGTTTTGGCAATTTTTGTGGAATTTTCAGATATTTTTGTAAAAATCAAATAGTGAGAAAATGCAAAATTGTGCACAACCCTGAGTAATTCGCAACTTAAAAATATTTTAAGTGCCCAAAACTCCTGGCAATTATTTTTATAACAAATTATATGCAAGTATCTACAAACAGGAACTGAAATCATTATTTTTGGATTTTTGTAGAATTTATTTATGATTTTTATAAGATTTTTAATATTTTTCATTTTTTTGGGTTTTATAAATAATTAATGTACGAAATTTGCACAGAAATTAAAAGATAATGAATTGGAATTTTTGAAGTTATTTTCAAATATTTATGAATTTTTGAATTTCAAAAAGCAAAAATGACATGTTTTTTATTTTATTAATAATATTAAATGATGATGAAATGTAATGAAATTTTTACACTAGGAAGATAATCACATCAGGAGCATAGCATGAATTTTCAAGAATTTATTGACCAAAGAAAACATTTATTTCAATATGCAACGCAAGTAAAGCTAAGTTCTGGAATTCAAGGACTGAAATGCAATTTTTCAAAAGTTTTAAAATAGGAATAATAAAAAAATCGGTAGAGGAAATAGCAATTTACCCACGTAAAGGCGTGCTATGCACGTGATCTGTTGGAGCAGAGGGACGTTTGTGCAATTTTGGCATCCTCCGGGGGCTGAAATGCAATTTGCCCACATAAAATAATAATCCCTAGGGCTTCCTGTAGCTGTGCCTTCGTTCCCAAGCAAAGGGGCACCAAGGGGGCACACAGATGGGGAGAGCAAGGGGTGGCCGCCGCTAATAAGGGGAGACACGACTGGAGGGTCGTGCGCGGGTCGCGCGACGACGCGGAGGGGCCGACTGTCGGTGGAGGGCCGCGCCAAACACGGAGGAAGGTTGACCCCGATGGGGGTGACGCGACCTAGCACGGAAGGCACGGAGGTGCGGGCTCGACGGTGCCTCGTGTGTGGCGGAGGGGGGGGACATAGGTGACGGATGCAGAGCTGTGCGCCTGGACGGGCGGCGCTGCCACTGGGTGGAGGTAGCGCGGGGGTCGTGGCCTGCTGCGGCTGCGGTACGCACCGGTTGGAGGCGTGGGCGGCAGGGGTGGCGGCCCGCCATCTGCTGCAATAATTTTTTTATTTTTTTTGTTTTATTTTTTTATTTGTAACTTGCAGAAAAATGTTAGAGGAAAAATGTATATTTTTTATTTTTTAAATTTTCTTTATGTAAACAGAGATGATAAAGGGAATTTTTTATTATAATTTTTATTTTTTTTAAAATGAACCTGCAAAACAAATGTTAAAAAAACAACTATATATTTTTTATAATTTTATTTTATTTATATACACAATACGAAGAGTGAACGATGGGGATCTTGCGATATGAGAGAGAGATCTGTGTCTCCGGTCACCGTACGTGATCGGAGATGATAGGTTGTGCGAGGTAGAACGTGAATATGTAGAGATCGAGAAAATGGTATGAAAAATTGGTGTCGGACGCGAATGTGTGTGGTGATAAATTTTTGTGATTTTAAGGATCTAATAACTAATCAAAAGATCAAAGCAAAGATTATACCTACGATTTATCTAAGAGAAAAAGACGAGAAATAAAATTGAATCTCACCATGGGGTCGAAAATGACAGTGATCGCCTCAACGAGGCCGACGCGCTGTCACCGGACGGCTCGGAGGCTAGGCTCCTTTCTCGATTAAAATTTTTCTCGGAGATCGGACTCCTCTTCCGAAGATTGATCAAGTTGGAATGATGGAGAAGGAGCCATATAAATAGAAAAGATAATGGAGATGAAATTTGATTTTTTTTTTGACTTTTTGGATAAAGAGATAAGAGAGATGAAAATTGAAATGAGATAAGGATAAAGAGAGATAAAACTATTTACAAAATTATCTAATTTTTTTGAATTTTCGTTACTTTATTTATTTGAAATAAAAAATGTTGTTTTTTTTATTTTTTATGGTGGTTAATTAAAAATAGAAACTATATACAAATACTATTACATATATGACATTATATACAATAGTAAATGAGGAAATTGGCTTGAATTTTTTTTAAATAATTAATAAAAATATTTACAAATATATAAAAATATAATATGTACAAAATACATGGGAAAATTGTAGAAACCACCCCAAAAAACTGACTTTTCAACTGTAACTCCAAAAATTATGAAAATACAACCATTTTAAAGATAATTTAATTTAGAATCCAATGAAAGTGAGATTGGTTCAATTTGAGTTCATATGGAGCTGGAATTAGTCTTTAAATTAGTACTTAGTAACTTTTTCCAAGTGTAGTTGCTTTTATTCTGTACATAATTTAATTGTGCAATTATTTTTATTACTTGGAACACATTTTTATTTACAACTTGGTGTTAAAAGTTACTTGATTTGAGGTCAATTAAGGAACAAATAAATTAGTGTCAGTTTTATACAGATATACACAAAATAAGTGAGAAGTATTTACAACAACACACACCCATTCTTTTGGATTTTCTGCTTAAGGACCTATCTCCCCCTACTTTATTCCTGGTCGATCAGGTCAAGTCTTGACCTTCTCTTAGGGTTCGGGTCAGCCTGTATCTATTACATATATACAGTCTTCTTTTTTATTTTCTTTTCTTTATTTTCCTTTATTTAGTTAATCATTTTAGGTTAAAATAATATACAAATATACAATATTTACACACATATGCAAGTTAGTAAGAATATAGAGGTAGTGCTATATACATGTGTTTTATAAGGGATTTTAAGCTAAAATAAATGAATAAAGATGACGAATCACAGATTCATCAGTTAGCACTTATAACCAAGGAGAGAGAGCTTGTAAAGGGCGATGTATCACCACCACTTATTGATTTTTGTTGTGAGCTTGTGATTGTATGCGATGGTGTTTTTTTATTTAAGAAATATATGGGACTCATATCATGAAATTTGGGCACTTGGGAGTTGTGAATGGTGATTCCACGAATTAGTAATGGGAGGATTGGGGAGGTAATGACCAATTTGTAATTGGTGACTTGTGATTTGTATTAAATTTGGGTGAATTTGGGAATTAGGAAATGGATCAAGGAATGCGAAAAGACATTTGTGGTGATTATTCGAGAGTCCTTTAAAATAATTTCTTTTTGGAGTAAACAAAGATGATTGTGGTATTAATGTGTTATTGCATACTAATTTATTTTTTTATGGAAGGATATGGAAAGAATCCTCAAGCGCATCATGGAAGCGTGATGATCGCAGCGTATGCGATTGGAGCGACTAGTCGTACTAGTTGCTCAGTACAGCGGAATTTAAAAATTTTAAATGATGAAGCCATGCGATCCAAGAATCTTGGATCATTTCATCTAACTACAAGTAATATGCAGGATTACTTCTTGAAGCATGGTTGCGATCAAGTCTCTAAACCAAGATACCTCATATCTCAAGTTCGATCCGACGTAGGAGACGCTTGCTAGTACGTTGATTAGATGTGTAGTCCTTGCAATCCGAGTTGAAGATCCAAGCGGTGAATCTCTTGATCTCATCACACGAGATCCAATGTCTTCTTCATGAGCGAGGCACATGGAAGGAGATGGAGATCCACGAGTGGTCAAAGCGGCGACACGACAGTAATGTGATGACGATGACTCTCTATAGGACACAAGGTGGATGACCACTAAGAGAGAGAGAGAGAGCATGTAGTATGAGAATGAGCGAGAGATGACTCAATTGTTTGTGTAAAAGAAGAGCTAGGGTTGCCTCTTCTTTTATAGTATTTTGAGAGTCCATGGATTCCAATCCATGTGAAACATAAAATCAATGGTTGAGATTGATTTGTGTTTCCATTCATGGTCATGATTTTATTGTAAAAATACAACAACAACTAATTTAGATTAAATTAAATATATATTGAATAATCAACATAATTTAATTTGAACTAAATTAATTTGCATAGAAGGATTAAGAGGGAAGCCACACATCCTCCTAAAAAGGGGGAGGGGACGGCCACCCTTGAGACATGGTCAAAGGGTGGCCGTCTACCATCCATTAAATGGATGGTGTTGGCTCCACCAATCATTCATATTTATGTACAACAACTTTCGTTGTAAATTAATTCATAAAAAGAATTCCAATTTAATTTTGTGAATATTGTAATAATGCCACTAAATAATTGTGAATCATATTCACAACCCAAAATAAAATGTAAATTGTATTTCCAATGTGAATCTAATTCACATCAAGAATTAATTTAAAGATACCATATACAATAAGCTCTTTCTAATATATTATAAACCACATTTATAATATATATATATATATAAATAATATGGATAGAACTATCCACATTATTCACATCCTTGATAATTAAATCACATTTAATTATCTTGGATCATCATTCTCGTGTGTCTAAATAATATGAATCACATTCACAATATTCATGATAATTAAATCACATTTATTTATCAGCATCTCAATGCTCAGGTACATAATTCAACAATGAAATTATTCTTGAACTCTTTCAAGAATAATGCTCTTTCTCTATGGATACTTGGATATAAGGACATGGCAATTGTATGTTCCACGTATAATGACTTGGTTCTTGAGATCATATCTCAAATCAAGATCTTGGGGACCTCTCATAGATGTATTATTAAATCAAGGCCATATATCTAATCTTCTCATTGCATATTGAGATCAATGTCCAATATTTGGACTAAGATCATATCACTTCTCTAATAAGAGGAATCACTAAAATACAGACCTATTTCATCCCTCCCTCGGAATGGAAGCGTCTTGATTATACAATCATGAATGATCACATCATCCTTAGGTATTCCTAATACATGTGCATCCTGCATACTGGAAGACTTAGAATAAACCCGAAGATATAGATCAATTTACACTGTCATCTTTATGATTTTATCATTAAGTTTCTCATTCAGTCATTGGGAGTTAGTATCGATCATATGTCTTCCAAAAGCATATATCATACATATAAATTCTTATCATGCTTCCAAAGCAAGATGACCATGCATGGAATTTGATCAGTCCCAATATCTCATGAGTAAGCTCATGTCTTCGGTTCACAAGTGAACCTATATGATCCCTTTGAGAGATCATATTACTCATATGCCCTTATATGCATACCAGCTCGTCGTTGTATAGACCTTGATTAAGCCATCAACCTATCAGTCTGCCAAATATACATACTTAGACATATAGAAATACATCTATCTTTGGTCAGAGGATGCATGCCTATGTCCTAACAGTATATGACATATGACTTTCTTATCTCGATCTCGCTAAGTCGAGTCTTTGACCTAACTTATCTGACACATCTGAATCTCTATTCCTATAAAGAAAATCTGCATCAAGAAGTCAGTCAGATATCAGCCAAATGATAAAGTATTGCCATCTCCTACTCAGGCTAGAGATCATCTTTTAACAATCATTTAATGATGCTTGATGAGTCCTTAATCTAACTCTTTAGATATTCATTCAAGCATTAACCTCTATGATTCAATAATTGAATCAACAGCTGTATGATAATCAAGATGGTCATGGTACATAGCCCTAATTGTACTAAGGGACCTTATAGTGCATTCATTTATTTAATCTCAAGCATGGAGTGAAAATAAACCAATAACTTTTCTTGATTAACCAAACATTACAATAACATTTATTATAGGAATGGTTCTCCTTGAGCTCCATTGCTAACATTCTCCCACTAGCCCTCAGAACCATGCATGTATAATCCTTAAACCCATACTCATTACATGCTGGTCGAAAACTATTTGTGTCTAAGGTTTGGCAAGAGGATCAGGTTGTTAGCAGAGGCTACCTTTGTGATGACGATGTCACCATGCTTTTGAATCTCTCGAATGATGTGGTATCTCCTTTCCACGTGCTTGCTCTTTTGATGCCATCTAGGTTCCTTCACCCGAGTTATGTCTCTCGCGTTATTGTAAAGTAGCGGGATGAGAGTATCAAAAACTATGCCAAACTCCAAGATGAACTAGCGCAACCACACCGCCTCCTTTGCAGTATCTGATGCAGCAATGTATTCAGTTTATGTTGTTGAATCATTCGTAGTGTCCTACTTCTTGCTTCTCCCGCTCACAACACTACCGTTCAATAGGAACACAAACCCTGATGTCGACTTTCGACCATCAATATCAGACTGGAAGTCAGAATCTGTGTATCCCAAGATTTGGAGATCTCCATATCCATAGACCAAGATGTAATCTTGCATCTGTCTTAGATACTTGAAGATGTTCTTCACTGCATTCTAGTGTTGTTCTCCTTAGCAAGATTGGAAATAGCTTACCACTCCCACTACATGGTAGATATCTGGCCTTATGCACATCATGGTGTATATTAAGCTTCCTACAACTGATGTGTAGGGGCATCAAGGTATGCCTTCTTTTCCTCAATATTTTAAGGAGTCATCCCTTTAGATAGGTGGATATCATGTCTTAAGGGAAGGAAACCTTTCTTGGAGTTCTCCATATGGAACCGCTTCAAGATTTTCCTAATGTACCCATGTTGTGACAATCCCAATATCTCTTTTTCTCGATTTCTGAATAGCTTCATACCCAAGATGTAAGAGGTTTCTCCAAGATCTTTCATCTCGAAGGTATGGGATAGGTAAATATTAACACTGGTCATCATCCTTGTATCATTCTCATCTATAAGGATGCCATCTACATAAATCATGATGAACACAATGACACTCCCACTAAGCTTCTTGTACAAACATGGTTCATCGGGATTCTGCACAAAATCATAACTCTTTATGATTTCGTCGAATCTGATGTTCCATCTACGAGAAGCTTGTTTGAGCCCATAGATGAATTTCTTCGACTTGCATACTTTTCCTTCCTCGGTTATGAAGCCCTGAGGCTGCTCCATATATATATCCTCCTCGAGGTATCCATTAAGGAAAGTCATCTTGACATCCATCTACCAGATGTCATAGTCAAGATATGCAGCTTTAGTTAGCAGTGCCCTGATGGACTTAAGCATAGACATAGGAAATAATGTATCACCGTAATCAATGCCTTCTCTCTGTGTGTAGCCCTTGGCTACGAGACGTGCTGTGAAAGTCTCTACTTCCCATCAGGTCCTCTTTCTCTTGAAAATCCATTTACACCCAATGTGTTTTTCCCCTCCAGATGGATCCTCTAGGGTCCATACACCATTTTTATGCATGGAGTTTATTTCAAAATTCAGTGATTGCATCCATCTATCCATGTCATGATCCATGAGTGCTTCATCAAATGAAGCTGGATCATTGAAAGTTTCACCTGACACATGGAATTTGTACCTTTCAGGTGGTGTAACCACCCTCAAACTCCTTTGAAGAGGTACATGTGTTACATCTTCATTTACTTTTCTGGTTCAGGAACTCAGTATCCTCAGAGGATTCAACGAGTTCCTTTACTTCATTTTTTTCTTGACTCTTAAGGAAATCATCCTCCAGAAAATTTACATCTCTAGAGACGAAGACCATCCGAGTCTCAGGGTAATAAAGCTGGCATCCAATACTATCCTTAACATACCTAATGAAGTAGCACTCAGGAGTGCAAGATTCTAGCTTACTTGCATCTGCGTTCTTCGCATGTAACAAGCAACCCCAAATCCTTAAGTGTCTAACTCTAGGTTTGGTTTCGAGGAGTGAGATTGGAGACAATTCCAACTGGATTTAGTATCATACACGTAATAGTGGTGGTTCTTACTTTTAGATCTATTATTTAAATAATTCGAATTCAGATAATTAGAAAAAGAACTTTCTAGTTCATTCAGAAAAGAACTATCATTGTCAATCTCCAAAATTTTATTTTCAATATCAAAATATATGGAATAACTATTCCTTTCTCTCTAAGGTATTCCTTGAATTCATATGAGAGGTACTCGTCACCTTGGCTAGATTGAATCTGTTTAATCTTCGTATCGGTTTGGTTCTCAACTAAAGCCATAAACTCTTAGAACTTTTCAAAGGTTTCAGATTTATTACGTAATAGGAAGATAAAACCGTATCATGAATGGTCATCAATAAACGTCAAATAATATTGATATCCATTTTAGGTTGCAGTACTGAAGATACCACATACATCAGTATGTATTAGGTCAGGAATACCTTCGTATATTGTAACCTTATTACGGAAAGGCATCCTAGTCAATTTACCTCGAATACAATCTTCGTAGGTAGGTAAAGATTGGACCTGTAGGCAATCTAAGGGTCATCCTTTATCAATATGTTGATCTTATCAACAGGTAAATGACCAAACCTTTGATGCCAAATTATGTTTGAATAATTTCCATCCTTCCTGATTCTTTTATCATTTTAATTAGTGATAGTAACATTCACGACATTTTCATCAATGCACAATTCATAGAGTCCACCAGAAGTCAGAACACCATCCGCAATATATTTATCATAATGATTTATGAGAAGTTTATTACAGAATAGAAATGAATATCCACTTCTAACTAACTTAGATACATATATTAAGTTCCTTCTAACATCTGGAATATAAAGAAATTCTTTAAGTACCAGGTGATGAATATGCGATTCGTCATCTTTATTCATTTATTTTATCTTAAAATCCCTTATAAAACACCTGCATATAACACTAACTCCATATTCTTACTAACTTGCATATGTGTAAATATTGTACACTTCTTACTAATTTTAACCTAAAATAAATAAAGAAAGAAAGAAAGGAAAAATACAGAAAAGAATAAAAAAAGGAAGACTGTATACATGCTGACCCAAACCCCGAGAGAAGGTCAAGACTTGACCTGATCGACCAGGAATAAAGTAGGGGAGATAGGGTCTTTAAGCAGAAAATCCAGAAAAATATGTGTGTGTTGTTGTAAATACTTCTCACTTATTTTGTGTATATCTGTATAAAACTAACACTAATTTATTTGTGCATTAATTGACCTCAAATCGAATAACTTTCAAAACCAAAGTTGCAAATAAAAATGTGTCCTAATTAATAAAAATGATTGCATAATTAAATCTTGTACAGAATAAAAGTAGCCACACTTGGAAAAAGCCACTAAGCACTAGCTGAAAGATCAATTCTGGCTCCATATGAGCTCAAATTGAATCAATCTCACTTCCATTGGATTCGAAATTAAATTATCGTTAAAATGGCTATATTTTCATAATTTTTGAAGTTACGATTGCAAAGTCAGTTTTATGGGGTGGTTTGTGCAATTTTCCCATGTATTTTATGCATATTGTATTTGTATATATTTGTAAATTATTCCCACTAATTATTTAAAATAAAAATAAAAAATATAAAATTCTTAAAACAAAAAGGCTAATTTCCTCATTTAACCTTGTATATAATGTCATATATGTATATAATATATGTATATAGTTGCTATTTTTAATTAACCTCCATAAAAAAATAAAAAATAACATTTTTTTAATTCAAATAAATAAGTGACGAAAATTCAAAAAAAAAGATAATTTTGTAAATAGTTTTATCTCTTTTATTTTATCTCACTTCATCTCTCTTATCTCTTCCACCAAAAAATTCAAAAATTCATTTCAATTTTCATCTCTCTTTATCCAAAAAAAATCAAAAAATCATTTCAGTTTTCATCTCTCTTTATCCAAGAAAAACTCAAAAATTCAAATTTCATTCTATCTTTTCTATTTATATGGCTCCTTTTCCCTCATTTCAACTTGATCAATCTTTAGATAGAGGAGCCCTATCTCCGAGAGAAAATTTCGTCGAGGAAGTTGCCTAATCTCCAAGCTGTCTGGTGACAGCGAGTCGGCCTTGCCGAGGCGATCATGGTCCTTTTCCGCTCTAAAGGTGAGATCCACATTTTTCTTATTTTTATCTAGGTTAATCATAGTTTATTTCTCTCACTTTTATTTCATTGTCAATTTTTTGTTTTCTAGATCTTAACATCCGCCACGATTTATTCCGCCACCTACTCGATTTTTCATCTCACTTTCTCGATCTCCATGCGCTCTATTTCTATCGTCCACGATCTCTCAACTCCGACCGCGTACGGTGGCCGGAGATCGGATTTGATTCTTCCATTTTTCTACGGATCCCTGCTCATTTTCCGATTTGTAAATAAATAAAAAAACAATTTATTTCCTTTATCTCTAACATTTGTTTTGCAGGATCATTAATAAAAAACAAAAAATAAGAATAAAAAATAAAAAATTTCTATATTTTTAAATTCCTGTTTTTTCAGATTTACAAAATATAAAAAATAATAGAAAAAAGTTTTATTTCCATTTTTATTACTATTTACATTACAATAAAAAATAAAAACAAACAAAAAGGGGCGGGAGCCCTCCACGCGCTCCCGCCGCTCCCCTTGCTTCGCCACCGACAGCCGCTGGCGGCCTCGCGCTTGACCCCTGCGCCGCCCGGCCACCGCCCCGTGTATCCCCGCGCGCGCTGCCCCAAGCGCGGCCTTGGCCACGACCTCTGCCAACCCGCTCCGACTCCGCCCAGCAGCGCCGTGCCACTTCCGCCGTGCCTCCGCTCCTCAGCGGCGACCCTACGCGAAGACACGCCTCAGCACCTCTTCCCAGCGCACCCCCGTCGACGCCTCCAAACTCCAGCCTCGCCTGCGGTGACCGCCTTCAGCTGCCTCCTCGCACCTGGATTCTGTGAGCGACCCCTCCGCCTGAGCCCGCCGCGTCCCCGACCTTTCGTCCTCCCGCACCTCCCGCGCGTGAGCGGCGCCACCACCTGCCGCCGCCCCCTTGCGTGGAGAAGAAGCAAGGGGCGGTGCCCCTGTTTCCTCTCTTTGTTTGGAAAGAAAGAAAAAAAACCCTTCTAGGATTTTCATTTAAAAAAGGAACAATTGCATTAAAGCCAATGAACGTTCCATAAATTGCCAATCAATTCCAGCAGCATCAAGCACAATTGAAAAAATTATGTGAAGTGCCCCAAGGTTTTCAGAAATTGCCAAAAAGTCCTTGCCAGCCTCAAGCACATGCCAAGCACGTGGTATACTGGTAAAATTGCGCTTTCTCCCTTGTGATTTATTTTTTTTATTTATTTGATGCAAAGACATAACTTATTAACATTTTAGTCCCTGAACTGCAGAACAAAAACTTGCGTGCTCTATTTGAATGAAATAAATGTTATTCGTGATCTAAAGATCTTGCAAAAAATGTGTTATGCTCCTGATGTGATTATCTTCTTAGCATAAAACTTTCATTGCATTTTGCCTTCATTTATTATTACTAAAAATCCAAAACGTGTCATTTTTCCCTGCTTGAAATTCCAAAATTCATAAAAATTCAAATATTGTTCCAAAAATTCCAAAAAAATTAGGATAGTTTTATTTCATTGTCTTTTAATTTTTGACCAATTTTCACATATTATTTCTTTATAAAACACCCAAAAAATAAAAACATCAAAAATCTTCTAAAAATCATAGAAAATTCTACAAAAATAAAAATAGTGATTTCAGTTCCTGTTTGTAGATAATTTTTCTAGTTTGTCTTAAAAATTATTGTAAGGAGTTTTGGACACTTAAAATATTTTTAAGTTGTAAATTACTCGAAGCTGTGCACATTTTCACATTTTCTCACTGTTTGATTTTTAGTATTTTCTTTGGATTTTTCTGAGTATTTTGACTAATTGAAAAATTGCAAAAAGAGTTGGTGTGCTTATTCTTGATCTTGTGAACTATTGCTTCGTGTTATTTTTTGAAAAATAAAAAAAATTGCAAAATAAAAAAAGCACAAAAAAATAGAAATAAAAAATTTAAAAAAATTAAAAAGATAAAAAAATCACAAAAACCAAGGATAGTTGTCCTTTGAGATTCTTGTTTTCTCTTGATTGATTTCTGATTAATTGAATAACCTTCGAGATTTGTAGCCTCCCTGAATTCGACCATGTCCGCTATACAGGTTAATAAGTAGCAAAAAATTATTGTTTGTTTGTCACGGGATTTTGGGGAAACCAACGACGACCATTGTTTTTTCATCACTTATTCGATACCCCTCAATTTTCCCGTACAACAAACTGGCGCCGTTACCGGGGAGGCACGGCGAGAGTAGTTAGGTTTCTCTTTTGACATGCTATTTTTGGTTGTAATTATCTGTTTACATTTATCATTCAATTCATTGTTCATATCCACTGTATTCATTTCATTTTTTCTCTTTATTTGATAATTGCATTTGTTACAAATTCTCTTTTCTTTTTCTTGCGAGGGCCCACGGAGCGAAGGAGGTGATCCTAGGAGAGCCGAAGCACCCAAGCATCGTGGAGGCAGTTTGATTCTCCACCAAGCCATAGGATAGCGTGAGAAGAGGAGAAGAAGAATTGAAAAGAGATAGAGAGAGATAGTTTTTCTTTTCCATTTGAACTCTGTAAAAGGACATTCATTTGTTGCGGGGTCTGTTTTGCCAAGTGCCGGTGCACTTGGGGGACCTCACCGGTTTTGTTTTCATCGCCTTTATTTTTCTTTGTTTCCCGCAGATTTCGTGAGCTACCTCTTGATTGTTTTAATTAATTTACTTGAGGCAGGTAATTAATTAGGTCCAAACACCCTAAACAAGAAATTTCTGTGCCTATAGAGTAGAGCGTAATTTGGACTTAGTCAAATTAACGTGTTCTTGCCCGTTAATAGAAGCTATCATCTAGAATGGTTCACTTGCATTTACATATCCCATTTTTCATTTTTGAAAAAAAAAACTACAAAACCAAAAATCTATAAAAGTTGCATAAAAAAGAAGAACTCTTTTCACATGTACAACATTTTTTCTTTCTTTTCCAAAAATCCATAAAAATTTGAAAATTAGAAAATTGTTTAAAAAAATTGCTTTTTTGCATTGTACATATTTCTTGCATTTGCATGTGCATTTTTCAGGATAGTACAGACATTTATATTAAGTTTGGAATAAAATTGAAGAATTGAGCTTAGTTGGGCCTTAATTTACTTAATTTCAGAGGAACCTTATAAGAACTGGAGTTAAAACTTTTTAGGTCCTAGCGACTTAATTCTTTGAGTACATAAGACTATGTTCGCATGTCATCTTGATTAGTCTAAGTAGAACATTCTTTCAGACCGTGACTTATCTTGGACAAGCACTCTACACATAGCTCTTCATGGAGGAGGTAGTGAGGAGGCAGAATCTTTTGGCTTGGAGTAGCATACGAGGGTAGTACATCTAGGAGGAAGCTATCATCTTCCTCTAGGGAGGGTTGTGCATCTCAATTTGATCTGGTGGCATTGAGGTTTAAAGAGAGGAGGCTGTGGGGTTGCAATAATGCTTCAAAAGAGGGATAGTCTACTAGCTCAAGAGGAAAAACTTCTTAAGTAAATGATGCACCTTGTATATACTTTCAAAAAAAGGAAAAATGCAGAATCTTTAAAAGTGGATAGATCTGATTGAAAAGTAAAATGCCTGCTGGAGTATATACAAGGATAAAAAAATTAATAAGAGCTTTAAAGTCAAATTTTTGTAAGCTTGCAGCTGGATGACTTGGCTACACTGGTCATGCATCCAAGGATAGTTATCTACACAGGTTACTGTCCATTCTTTTCTCCATCTCCTCTTCTTGGACTGGTTATACTTGAACTTAGAAGGGAATATACCTGATCCTCGAGGAAAGAGTTGCTAGATCGGGAGACTAGAGTTACCTTGTTGAGGAAGGCTATTTCTTTGCTACTTTTGATACGGGAAGCTATCAGTCACTTACACCATACAAGTAAAGATTCATAGTCATAAGAATTTGTGTATGTAGACTTGTTCTGGCCTGACTGTTGAGGAGACCTAAATATGAGTCTTAAGGAATTTAGAGGTTGTTAGGTTTTAATTCCATTTCGCATTAAGGTTCCGCTACACCAATAATCCAAAGGTCTGATAGAGCTCCATACTACAATTTTATGAAGATAAGTTTAATACTCAATATTGTCCTATTTTCCTTATTTCCCTTTCTTTTTCTTTTTCTTTTTATTCACTTATTCTTTCAAATAAGTGTTTGCTAAGGGAATAGCAAAGGTAAAGCATAGGGGGATGATGAATATGCATTTCATCATCTTTATCCAATTATTTTAGCTTTAAATCTCTTATAAAACACATGTATATATTACTAACTCTATATTCTTACTAACTTGCATCTGTGTGTAAATATTATACATTTGTTAACATTTTAACCTAAAATAAATAAAGAAAGAAAGAAAGGAAAAATAAAAAAAAGAAGACTGTATATATGTAATAGATACAGAATGACCCGAACTCCGAGAGAAGGTCAAGACTTGACCTAATCGACCAGGAATAAAGTAGGGGGAGACAGGGCCCTTAATCAAAAAATCCAAAAAAAATGTGTTGTGTATATTTGTATACTTACACTATTATATTTATACATAAATTGACCTAAAATTAAATAATTTTCAAAACAAAAGTTGTAAATAAAAATGTTTTCTAATTAATAAAAATGTTTGTAAAATAAAATCATGTACAAAATAAAAGCAACCACACTTGGAAAAAAACCATTAACTGATAATTGAAAGATCAATTCCGACTCCATATGAACCCTAATTAAACCAAACTCACTTCCATTGTATTCTAAATTAAATTATCTTTAAAATGGTTGTGATTTCATAATTTTTGGAGTTAAAGTTGAAAAGTCAATTTCCTGGGGTGGATTGTGTAATTTTACCATTCATTCGTAGATATTATATTTGTAAATATTTTTACTAATTATTTAAAACAAAAACAAAAAAATAAAAATTTTAAAACAAAAAAAATTAATTTCCTTCTTTACTATGTATATAATATACCATATGTATATAGTATATGTATATAGTTGTTATTCTTAAATAACCACCACAAAAAAAAGTAACATTTTTTATTCAATTTAATTAAGTGATGAAAAAATTAATTTTTGTAAATAATTGTAATTCATCTCTTTTCAAAATTTCTCTCTTATCTCTTATCTTCATTCAAAATTTCAAAAAAAAAAATCGAACTCCATTCTCTATCTATTAGTATGGCTCTCTCCCCCTCATTTTAACTTGATCAATCTTTGGTGAGAGGAGACTTTTCTCCAAGAGCTATCTTGTTACAGATAGGTGCCTAGCCTCCGAGCTATCCGGTGGCAGCGATTCAGCCTTCGTCAAGGCAATCACGGTCTTTTCCGCTCCTATGGTGAGATCTGCATTTTCTCTTATTTTTATCTTAGGTTAATATTAGTTTTATTTCTCGCATTTTTATTCCTAGATTTTACAATACATCACAATTTGATCCCACTCCAATCCGATTTTTCACCTTCACATCTTGATCTATTCGCGTTCTTATTCTACCTCACGCAATCTTCCAACTCCGGCCGTGTACGTTGGTCGGAGATGCAGATTCGATCCACCTTGCAAGGATCCGCATCCACTCACATCTCCATTTGATTTTTCGTATTTTGAATAATCGAGACCGAGCCATCGTGCTTGCTTCCTCATTTGTTTATAAATTAAAAAATATAAAAAGAAAAAAAACTATATATGGCCTTTCTTTCTAACATTTGTTTTGCAGGATCATCTAAAAAATTCAATATAAAATTTTTAAAAAAGAAAAAAATTCTGTCGTCCTGTTTTCACAAATAAAATAATTTTTTATCTTTTGTTTCTATTTCCGTTGTTTCGGATTTTATAATAATAAAAAATTTAAAAAAAACAAAAAAATCGGGCCGCAAGCCCTCCACGGTCGCCCATCTCTGCTGCGCCTCCACCGCTCGACACCTCATCGCATCACCGCTGACAACCGTCGCCCCGCTCTGCGGAGAAGACCACAGCCACACAACCACCAGCTTGTTGGGAGAGAACGAAGAGGCGGCGACGCATATTGGCCCCCCTCGTTTGTTGCTTGAGAACGAAGAAAGACAGAGAACCCTAATGGGTGATTGAAATAATAGAAAATAGGAAAATTTGCAAAGTTAACCCCCAAGGTTTTTGATATTGCAGAAAAGGTTAGGTAAATTGTGATATTTTCCTCGCATTTTATTTTTGTTATTTTTTTGCGAAAACATAAACTATTTGTAAACTAGTCCCTAAAATCCAGACCTTTATTTTGCTTGATTTTCTTATTGAAATAAATATTTTTGTTGCTCAATAAATTCTTCAAAAATCATGTTATACTCCTGATGTATGTATTTTTCTAGCTTAAAATTTTCATTGCATTTTATTTTCCTTTGTTATTATTAAAAAATCAAAAAACAATGTCCTTTTCTCTTCCTGAAATTCCAAAATTCATAAAAATTTGAATATTGTTCCAAAAATTCCAAAAAAATAGATTAATTTCATTTCATTGTCTTCTAATTTTTTTGCAAATTCCATGCATTAATTCTTTTCAAAACCCCAAAAATTGAAAAATATCAAAAATCTTAGAAAAATCACAAAAAATTCTACAAAAATTCCAAAAATCACGATTTCACTTCATGTATGTAGATATTTGTTTTAGTTTAGTATAAAAATAATTTCGAGGAGTTTTGGGCACTTAAAATATTTTTAAGTTGCAAATTACTCCAGGCTGTGCACTGTTAATCATTTTTGCCACCGTTTAATTTTTAGAAAAATGCAAAACATCTGAAAATTCTATAGAAATTCTCAAAAACATTTTAAAACCTATAAAATTAAAACATTTTCTTTGCAATTTTCTGAGCATTTCTAACTATTTTGAAAAATACAAAAATATTGTGATGTGTATATTTCTTCACTTATGCATATTGTTGAAAATAAAAAATTGCAAAAATCAAAATCATTAACAATTTGAAAATCAGAAAATAAAAAAAAATTTAAAATAAAAAAAATAAAAAAAAAAGTTAAAAAGAAAAAATTACAAAAAACCAAGATAGTTTGCATTTGAGATTCCCTTTTCTTTTTATTGATTTTCGATTATTTGAATAACCCTTGGGAATTGTAGCCTCCCTGAGTTCAATCCTGTTGCTATACAGGTAAATAAGTAGCAAAAAATTCTCTCGCTTCATTATTCTCTTGTAATTATTTTCGTAGCTTGATAAGAATAAAATGTTATTTTTGCAGGATATTTGGGTTGCAACGACCACTACGCATTGATTTTCAAATCAATAATTCAAAACCCGAAGTTCTCGCCCAACACTTGGCCATATGAACTCCGATTTGGGAAGACTCAAGTTAAAATCCATTTTATTTAATTATGTATCAATTGACCCCAACTGATTTCGCTAAAATCAGATAATATGCAAAATGTGAGTTTCGGGACCGTATTGGTATACATTATAGAATTGTACAGTGTATCTTAGTTTTTATATTATTTCATATTTGTCATTTCATTATATTTAAAAATATTATTAATATTTTATTAAAATATAAATTATTTATTTATTTAGTTTTTTTATTTATTAATTGTTTAATCAATTATTTAATTATTAATTAATTCACTAGTTACTTATTTAATTAACTAATCATAATTTATTTAATTAAGTATTTATTTATTCATTTATTAATTTTATTTAGTTATTACATTATTTACTTAATTATAATTAATTAATTAATTAATTAATTTCCCTCTCAGTTTCTCTCTCTACCTTTCCCTTCTCCCTCAGTCCCCTTTCTTCTTCCCCGATCAAATTCACCCTTCGTCATCCCCATATTCCGTCGTCTCTCCTCCTCTTCCCTCCGACCAACCATCCAACTTCCCCAACGACCTGGCCGTTCCAGGTCGTTGCTCCAACCTCCAGAGCCGCTTCTTTGGCTCCCAAGTAACCCATCCTATATATAGGGTTTCCACCCCCCCCCCCCCCCCCCCCCCCCCCCCCCCCCCCCTCGATTGAGCCAACCACCATTTTCAGCACTTCTCCCCAATGAGCTCCGGAGCATACGCCGGTGACAATGAGTTTGCCTCCGTTGTAGCGAGCAAGGGAGGAGAGGCGTGATCCGTGCCAACGTTGCAGCACCGCTCCGTCGTATGCCAGACTCTACGTCGCCGCCGCGTCGAGGCCATTATCAGTGGAGTTCTCTCGAGCTCCATTCCCAGGCAACATAACCCCATCGCACATCCATTTTTCTAGGTTAAGCTTCAGACCATCTTCCTCATTCTCTCTCATTTCTCTCTATCCTTCTTCTCTCCTCACTTCCTCTACTCTGTGTTTTCCCTCTAAAATCCAACCAGGATTCAATACCAATATGTCATCACATCTTTATCCGATTCATTTTTTCAGTTCTTCTCTCATAATCCCCACCTCCAGCCACGCACAGCGGCCGGAGTTTGATTCCCTTCATTTACCTATGCCTGGTATCCTCATCCGTGTCTATTGGCTTCCGTCATCAACATCCAACCGAGGATAGCATCCCTCGAGCTTCATCTTCTTTTTGTAGGTGATCCGGCTTCCTCATCCATCTACCGAACATCAATTCTCGAATCATATAGTTGTTTGAAAATCATTTGGACCACCTGGAGATTTAAAAGTCGTCGAGAGACTTGATTTGCAGTATCTGAACATCGTCGTCTCGAGCGTGTTCAAAACACCCTCTGGAGCCTAACCTTTTTGATTTGGGGCTTTTCTCTACAGCAACCCGATCAGATTTGATCGAACGGTTGTAGTGAAGGCACGCGTCAGCATTTGTTCTAGATTAAACAAGAACCCTCGGATTAAAGCTCGAATCCATCGACCGAAGAAGGCCATGCGTCATTGTCCAATCGATGCAACCACCCCACCGTTCAAGGCGTGGTCACGTGCAAAGCACGTGCACGAAGAAATATCTTTGAGGCAAATTTGAGTTATACCCTTGGAACTCTTGCTTGTCACGAACAATTCTAGAGTTAGGAGCAGCACATGACCAACAAGTGCAGACTGTAACTTTTGTGAATTAACCCCTGCACCTTCTCTGTATCCCAAGCAGGTCCTTTACTGGTGGAAAGCATGTGGGAGCTCACGTACTTGAAGTGCTATTTACTCTCGAGCCTCTGCCTGTTTATGCTTTTACTCTTATACCCCTATCATCCTATACCTTTATAATACATAATAAATAAAATCCCAAAATATAAAAATACAATAAAAATACGTATAAATACCGTATTTTACTTTATATATAGTATAAAACCAGTTTTGAAATAAAAAACATTTTCTATTTTTAATTAATCATTTAAAATACAAAAATATAACAAACTCTAAAAATCATAAAAAAACATAAAAATATCTCTAAAAATCTAATAAAAATTATCTTTAGCATATTTTACTATATTTTACATAGAAAATGAAAATCAAAATAAAAAATTGAATAATAAAATTATTAAAAAAATCAAATACATAAAATTTTCAAAAATCATTTCAAGAAAATCACAAAAATACATATTACATATTAATTTAAAGATAATTTCACATTTTTAATAAAAATAAAATAAAAATATTTTCATACTGTTTTTAATTTTGAAAATTCAAAATACTTCACAGTTTTTTTTATAATAACTTTATTTCTTACATTAAAAATAACACAAAATCCATAAAAATTCCAAAATCCTCTTAAAAATTCATAAAAATAGTAAAACAAAATAAAAACAAAAAAATAATAAAATAAAAACCAAATAAAAATAATAAAACATTTTCTTAAATAATAAAAAATTACAAAAGACATAAAATCACGAACACAATATAAAATTCATAAAAATTTAATAAAAAAAATCAAAAATACCTAAAAATAAATAAAAAGTAAGAAATCCATAAAGCGTCAGTTTTCTATAGTTTAACCCTAGTTTCCAATTGTTTGCCTCCCTGAGTTCGACACTCCCATACTTTCACTATACATCATTGTTCAGGAGTATAAATAAAATAAAAATAATTTTTCTGTTAAAATCTGCATGGCTGATACCACGACCTTTTTATCTCTCACATCGCAGGAGGTTTTTAAGATAGCGTCATTGCAAGGGAGGTAGCGCTAGGGTAAATCATATGCTTTAGGTTTAGGGTTTACTTTTCATCATCTTATCTTTTTTCTAACTTTATGGCTTCTTATTTCTGATTTGTGTAACACGAGTTTCGAGTCGCACAACTGAGAATCGAGAAACCAAATTTTTTTACTCGTTGTTATTCTTTGTAAAAAAATTATAAGAAAATATAAGAAGATCAAGGGCACTTGCCTACTTTTCTGTTTTTGTAGAAGGGGCCCCGTAAGGGCATCCCAGCTTGTACCTTCCTCCTTTTCTTTCTCGGGGTTTGTTTCACCAAGTGTCGTGAACTTGGGGGAACATGGCACCCCACCAAAGCTTTATCATATTGCAATTTTTCCGATGTTTTCTACGATTTTTTGAGGCTAGATGCTTGCTTAGGTTTTTCGATTCTTCTCTGCTTGCGCCTTCGTAGCTAGTTTTAGGACTCGTACCATAGTTGTATGCTTATCTAGGAAAAATAAAAAGACAAAATCGTCAGGCGATTCTTTGAAAGTATCCAAAAAAGAGATAACCGAAAATTAAAACCGAGATTGCTAACGTTATCTGACGTTAAAACAAAATGTAACAGTCTCACTTGTATTGGGAGAGCAATCCCCAACGCATGAATTGTAGGTACTATCCATATTTATGAGTGAGAGACGATCCTTAAGGTAGAGTCGAAGTTTGTTTCTTTCGAAATACTACTTAGTTCAATAATTTAATCACTTGCTCTTCAGTGGAGACTCTCAGGTAGCCAGAAATAGTCCGAGTTTCCTTGGAAGAGAGGGAGGTTTAGAGGACACTACAATAGCACGGTCCTCAAGTAACATAGGTTGCCGGAAACGGTCCGTACTTACTCACACACTAGCAGAGAATGAGTGATTTTCTGTAAGAACTTTGCACAGTTTTCTGAGGAAGTTTCGAGCACCTATCAGCTCACGCTAATCTATAAAAGACTTGTTTGCCAAATAACCCTAAAACTGACACTACAAGGAAAATGAAGTTTTTGCGACTATATTGCGACTATAGTACTACCACAATGTAGTCGCTAAATTAAAGAGCCATTTTCGCGACTATATGTAGTCGTTGAGTGTGGTAGTAACATTTGCGACTATTCAGTTGTCACAAAGTGGTCGCAAAATTTAGTGAAATTTTTCGCAGGTCCCAATCGAAGTCCTTATTTTCCTTTCCCGCCTTTTGATCTCTCTTTCTCTAACCATCCCGCCTCTATTGCCCGCGCACCACCCGCCTCCGTGCCCTTGATCCGCATGCCTCCATTATGCTTTGCCCGAGCACTGCCTCTGCCTCTCCGATCACGACCTATCCCCGTCCTCTCGATCAAGCCCCCTCACGAGTGTGCCCTCTCCACGTTGTCATCTCCCCCACCGCACCGCCTCTGCCTCCCCGCCTCTTCGACCACCGCTTCTCCCCATCATCTCGATCTAGCCCTCTCCTGAGCATGCCCTCTTCAGGTCACCACCTCCCCCTCTGCATCACCTCCTCCTCCTCACCTCGAAGTTGCTGCCTCCTCCAAAATACAGCAGGTACTCTCCTAAATGTTGTCCTAACAAAGGTTTAGAGCTTAGGTTGCAGATGGTTTTGACGAATCGAAGTCATTGCTTCTTCCAGGTGTTGTATAGTGATTATGGATCAAGGAACAACAAAACACATCATTTTACAATATAGATTAAGTCTGATTTTGTTCTTTGTAGTCAATGCATCTTTTTTCATGGACTTAATCACTTTGTTTCATAATTTAAGAAAGAAACCACCTTGTTGAAACCATTTTTAGATTTTGATAATTTTAACAAGGTTGTTTAAAAAGAAACGCCATCATGGACTGGATACAAACTTGAGCTCCTGGTTTAAAAGAAACTTCATCTTGCATTGCATACAAACTTGATACAATTCCCATACGCAATAGATACATAATAGTTTGCATTTTAGGGATTTACATGAGAATCTCATGTTAGAAAAGATGTTAACATTACAATCTCTAGGACTGATCTCAAATAAATAAGCCAAATACACCTATATGAATGCACATACAAATAAGTGCACAGTAAGAGCATACAAAATCAAAAATTAGATTATGCTATAACTTTATCTTGGATTGCCTATGTGTGTCCTTCCTTTATATGTGTTTTTTTTTGGTTTGGTATTGTTTTGATTGTTATGTCTTGTTTTTTTTTGTTTAGGCATTGAGGTTGAGGTGCAGTGGGATTCAGTTCGATGGCCACTAGGTGGAGAATGAGATTACGAGAGCTATATTTTTGTGCATTTTTGGCTGAAAATAGAAATATGTAAGAATGTGAGATTTTGAGGGCTATTGATGAGTTGGCCTTATGCTTTTGTTTGTGCTGGAGTCGTTAAGGATTTTTGAAGAGAAGTTGGAGAAAGACTACAATCGGGCGAAAGGTATGGCGTCATTTTGTGCATGACTCAGGTTTCAAATTTATGTAATTAAAACATTTTTATTTTTGGAGATCTATTGTTCATTCTTCCAAAATATATTGGCATTATGAAAGTGTTTGAAAGGCTGAAAATAGAGGGGAGGGGTGAGGAGCCTTTCCTGGTGAGCAAGGGTGCTACTACTGCCACCATTGAGGAAGTGAATTAGAGACTTCTTCTAATGACGATGAACAATTAATGGTCTCTACTAGCTGTTGGGATACAATCTTATCTTTGATTCTTTCTCTTTCTCTAGTTTTGTAGGTGTAGTCTGCTGTCAAAGTTTATAAGATGTTTTTTCTTGTTCCGATATGATATTGTTCTGGACTTCATTTCAAATAGAAATCGAGGCACTTTTTCTTTTTCTTTTCTTGGGTATTTGATTTTTATTGGTGATATGTGGCTTCTTTTTCTCTTACCATCTAGTCAAATCCTTAAATCTATAAAATGGATTAATGATTAATGAGATGAACCACCTCTCAATAAGTGAGGATTGCCGATATAGAGGTCATGGTTGAGATGAACATGGGGGGATGAGAGGTTTGATCTTCTATCCTATGCTATAAGTCAGAGGTTCCTGGAAGCTCACATGAATAGTTCGAGCTATACATACAAATTATTCTCAACTACATAAACTTGTGTTATCAAATGTGCAAAAATCTTGTTTTAGAGCAAAGATAAAAATCGCAGATGCTCATTAGTAGTAACTCTATATCCATCATTTTTATGCCATCATTGGAATATTTATACTTCTTCAGTAAATCATCATTTTACAAACTAATTATTTCTTCGCAACTTTACAGAATTGCAGAATTGAGAAAATCATCATTTACTTGCCTTCACTGGCATAATCAACCAAGATGAGTAGCACTAACATTGGCCCTACACGCAAGCTATTAAGCTGTCAAATGACATCATGTGATGATATGTTGAAACCAAAACATGGTAGGCATTGGTGTTGGATCTATTTTTATCCATTAACCAAATTATATTACTTTCTTTATGTTTATTCCTTTTCTCATTTGGTTCTATTTGGTACATGAACACAATGAGTTTGATACCTTATACATAGAAATACTCCGAACTCCTTGCTTATTTTATCTTTCTCAGCGAATCAGTGGCAAATTTACATCTTGATACACTTGTAAATTTCATGTAGGCACATCAGTATCCCTTTACTACACGACACATGTGCGGAGACCCACACGTGCTAGATCATATTCTTGGAATTGCCATGAACTTGTTAACACTCCGCATACATAGGTACTTTCCATAATTTCATTACATTTTATTGATTGTTGGATTGCAACGGAAATACTTTTCTCTAGTGGGTCTCCAACAATGGGAATGATATTTACTGTATTGTTTAGACTTCTTCATTATTTTATCTTATGGGTACCTAACCATCTTCTTGACTAATCAATGAATTCAAATAGGTTACATTTAATTCAATTGGAATTCAAGAGCATGCATGCCAATACACGTGGCTAATGAGAAATCCATATATGCATGTACTTGAATTCAAGAGCATGCATGCCGCTACACATGGCTAATGAGAAATCCAATGCACATGACTAATGAGAAATTCAAGAGCATGCATGCCAATACACATGGCTAATGAGAAACCCGTAATAGATACACTTAATTAATTAATGAGCACATTCTTGATGTTTAGTCCTTAAAGCATCTGAAAGTTGAAGTTAGTTGAAGAATTAAGCAATCTGGAGCAAACATAGATGCATACACATTATATAAGCTCAAGAGAATCGAGCTTGGTGAAAATGTTGAGTAGATATTTAACATAAGTCTAGGGCAAGCTCTCATAGCTCTAAAACTTAGATTGAATAGCTTGTGCTTGATTCTGTGGAAACTATCGGTTCATGTTTCATTTAAGGGGTGATATAAGTCTCATATTTTAATCAAAAGCTACTAAACCACTCATAATTTACAATTTAACTTATGAATTTGAAAGTTCAATGACATCCACACAATAGTTTACTTGCATTAGTTGAATACATTGAATAAGAGTGCTTATAAGTATTTCACAAGTAAATGTAGAACTTAGCTTGACAAGTACACTAGAAATTTACTAACATCCACACACTAGTTTACTTAATCAAAAGCTATTGATCGATAATATTTTTTTTGAAAGATTGATCAATAATCGTTAACTTCTCGTATATTTGATATCTTGGTTGGAAATATAAGATATAATTAGTAGTAATGATATATGGTTCCTATTATTTGTGAGAAGATTGTGGGCTTTAGAAAATTTATAGTCTCTATTTGTGATGTTAAAGCTCTTAACTTTTATTTTTTCATTTTATGTAATGTATGTTTACTTTGATTAAGTACCATGATATCTTAGAAACATAGACAAATACTACTAATTGTTGACGTTTCTGTCCATCCACACCCTTAGAATCTCAAAAGGTATACATAAATCCAAGAAAATTGAGAATGGATAGGGAAAGACTGTAAGAGGTATGCCTGATGTTTTCATTTTTCATTTTGTTTATTCTTGTCTCCCTAAATAAAAGCAACCACATTTTTTAGATTGTCAACCTTTATGTTGTTGTCCTTAGAGATACTGAATGTTAATGTACAACTTGTGATGTCAATGACTTTTTTAGAATAAATGTGGTAATTTGCATCACTAGCCATTTTAGAATGACATAAAACAAATACCATTACACGATATTTTCAGGAATATGATCTTGGAATGTGGGAACAACCAAAGGAAAACAAGAAACCTGACAAGGACACAGGGGGAAAGGACAAGGGAAAGGCAAAGGCTAAGGACAATGCTTTTACTAAGTGGTGGAAAAGAAAATTTTAATGTAAACATTATGCGATTAAGAATTTTAGATCCTCAATATAAAGTTAGCTCTCTATTGTCTTGAACTTTTAGGTTTTAAAACATTTGTACTTTTGTAATCTTGGTTTATATATTGAAATGCATGTTAAACTTCGGCTCTATTTGAAGATTCAAGAATGAAGTTTCATTTTCATTTCTCCAATTTAGATTGTACTATATAATTTTCATACAAGTTGAAAGATTTAAGAGATGCTTCTTTTGGTGTAGGGTAACACTTCCAAGTCATTCTAATTTTTTTAAATATGAAAGCAGGTTTTGCAACTACATAGCCACTTTTCTACCCCATGGTAGCAAAGTGGTGGCAAGATAGTGGTAACATAGTCGCAATACTCAACAGTCAATGCAACATGGTCATTGTGGCATGGTGCTAATGTAGTGACAACAAAGTGGAAATGTTGTCGCCACTAGATAAAGGTCTAGTGACTAAAGTTCGACTAATCATGACTACATTTGTGACCACTTTAATGACTACATTGTAGTCGCAACAATTTTGCGATCATATTGGCGTGACTACTATTTTTACTACCACATGTGGTCGTAAATCCTTCTTGCGACTACATTGTGATTAGTTTGCTCCTACTTTACTACTACATTTGTAGTCGTAGAATCTATATTTTCTTGTAGTGTGAAAAGATAAAAGATCGAACTCTTACGGTCATCATCGGGTCGAGTTGGTGAGATCGATGTTTGCTTTGCGTTTAACTTTGTAGTGTGAGTCCCATATTTCAGAGATCTTGATCAATTGTAATATGTCTTATCAAGATAATGGGTAGGCGATCGCTCCGGTCGACTATGATCGATCCACTCTCTCGCGTACCTATCCATCCATATAGATCGGTTCAGGATGTTTCTCTTCCTAAACCGTAATCTCATCGAGTTTCTACTCCCAAGCATGACTGTAACCCTGGAAGCTCTTCTTTGATTTCTTCTTCTTCTTCTTCTCATTCTCCCTCATCATCACCTTTGGTTCGAGGAGACCCTCAGTAGTTGCATATTAACCTGGCCGAACATGATCTAGACTCTTTTTCTTTTCCAGAAGGCATGGCTGGAAAAGGACCACAAACTACATCGATTGTGATAGATCCGGCTGCGTTCAATAACAGTCTACTTGCATCCCTCGAGACGACGCAGAACCAGATTCGGGAGTAAGGTAGACTGATGAATGATGTCCAAGAAAAGATGACTTAGCTACGAGCACAAAAGAGATAATCCAGATGTTGAGAATCCAAGAGTTGAGGAACTTGAGCAACCTGATGGAGCAGAGAGACCACCTCTTGGTCCGAACAGAATGATGCAACAACTCTACAATCGGAGCTACTAACACTCATCGGTGGATCCATCTCCCTATTATTCACGTAAACTTCAAGCTCCGACCTCAAACGATCCAACTACTGCCCAAGTTCTACGGGCATTCTACTAAGGAACCACATCTGCACCTCCAGAATTTGAGCTTATTTTAGTACGTTGCATGATGCGTAAGTATACAAGGACACGGTAAAATTGACCGCCTTTCCATTCTCCCTTGTAGACCGAAAAACCTACTGGCTGAAACACTTAGGGAGATACGTTTCAACGTGGGAGCAGCTGAGATGCGCATATTTGAACAAATATTACCCACTTGGTCGAATGAATGCTGCTAGAGCCATGATCAGCAACTTCACCATGCTAGTAAACGAGCAGTTTAACGAAGTATAGGTTAGATTTAGAGAGCTCATTGATCGGTATCCCCATCATGACATTTCAAAGTTATCTCTTGTACAAAGTTTTTTCTGTGGGCTGACACCAAAATTACAGGGACTGGTGAACACATATTGTGGTGGATCTTATTTTTTGATGCATGAGGACCAGGTCTGCCATTTATGGAAAATAGCAGAGAACTACACCACGATGTCCCAGACTTGAATCTATACTCAGATGAAGCCACCTACATATCACCAGCACTCTTGAGTAGCACAAATCGAAGGGGCTCCTTCCTCTTTTGTCTCAACACCTACCAAATCCTGATCAGTTGATATAGAGATCAATTTCCAGAAGTTGGATTGAATAGAAATCATTGAAAAGAAGTGTCAGAATATGGACAAGCTCAATAAGATCGACGAGCTTGAAAAAAGCCTTAGTGATCTGAAGACACAAATCATGTGCCTTCAACAAATACAAGCTGATTCCAACAAGTCTTCTAGATCAAGGGTTGATTCAGGAAGCCGAGATCGAGACATACTTATGTGTCCACCAGTTCAACACATCTACCATGTGCACTCTAAGCAGACTCATCAGTCTTCGTCTTACCCGCAACACCAGCAGGGGCCATCATCTGACACCCATATGGTAGTATATCAGAGCGATCAACCATTGGCATCTATGCCCCTTTACTCTGAGATGCCTGAGCCATTAACCGAGGTCAATGGGATATGGTACACCCAGTCATGGCAACCAGGGATTCGTCGCAATCATCTTGGTTTCCTTTGGTCTATAGAAGGTACCTCTTCCCAGCAGCCATCCCAGGCACCGATGGGGTAGACCAGAGAACCACAACAACATTTCGGTCCTCACCATTGCCAGCTACCTCAATGGAGGAAGAGTTCATATCATTCGCAGTATCAACAGACTTATCCTCTATAGCAACAGTCAGCTCAGCAGCAACCTAAATATCATCGAGGCGACTCATCCTGGTCTCACGGTCCCTTCCATCACAATTCAGCTTTAGAGTATCTCACCAATATGATTACGGAACAACATGTCGCTTTTAGGCGAGAGATGGATGAGTTTAAAACTCATGTCACAGATCTAATCAAAGAATAGTCCTCTTTGCCTGCTTAGATAGAATCGAATCCAAACAATCTGAAGCAAAAGTTAGAGCAGGTAGATTTGACCGAGCCCACCCTCCAGTCACAGGTATTTTCAGATGACTATATTTATTGTGATGATGTTGATTTCATTTCTCTTAGGAGCGGTAGGATGCCAGTAGGCGAAGACTTAACTAAGCTCGACGAGGATACACCTGGTTCTACAAGCGAGCCTGTTGAGGATGTTGATGACAGTGCAGAAGCTGCCTCTCCCTTTGATGATGTGGATGGTGATGTTGAAGCCACCAAGTCTGAAGAACAACAACAACAACCGAATGCTGATACAACTACTTTACCTTTCTTCTTGTATAGTGATGATGATAGAAAATCACAAAAAGATGTATAAAAGAGGAGAACTAGAAAGATAAATAAAAATAACACAGTTGATCAATCCCAATCTTTGTCTGATGGTTCATGAAAAGCAAGTCCCTATTTTGCAAAAGTATTTTCTTCTTCTTCTGATCCTCCTATTGTACATACTAACAAGGAGGATGTACAGATTTCTTTTCTAATGCACTCTAGTTAGGAAAAGGTGATAAAAAAGAAAATACCAAAAATAACTAAATTGAATGGTTTGATGAAAGAGATGATTGACAAGTTTACGATCCAACTCACTCTTTCGGAAGCTTTGGCACACATCCCTCTTTTTTAGATTGGCTTAAAAGAGCGAACCACGATCTACAGAAAGAAGAGGCAGCGCAACTGCTGTTCAGAGATCCATGTGTTGACTAAGGAAACATGTCACACAATTCAGAACCGTCTCGCGGCCAAGAGATCAAACATGGGAGCACTGTATGTCAGATGTGAGTTCCTCGATAAGACTTTTGATCGTACTCTATTATATAGCAGTTCTTCGATTAATCTTCTTCTTTCTTCCTTACTCGACAAGTTCGAGTTCAGACCACTTCGACCAAGCCGAACGGTCTTGCAGTTTGCTGACAGATCGGTAAAGAGTCCTAAGGGATTAATTGAGGACGTTATCGTCTCCATTTAGGGTTTGCAATTCCCCATGACTTTCGTTGTGTTGGACATGGAGATCCCTGAATGTGTGAATGATACCCTGATCATATTAGAACGACCTTTTTTGATGATAACAAAGGTCGTTTCCGACTATGGTACAAGGAGGTTGTATTTTCACATCCTAGGGAAAAGTATACATCTAGAGATGATCCAAGACCTCTAATCCAGTTTAGCTGAATCAGAGCAAGCATCTGATGATGAACCCGATAGTCATCAGGGCTGTGACTTCATAGAGACAGATGATGAGGGCGTCTGGGCCGAATGAAGTACACAATCTTTCATCACACCGTCAAGAGGATATGAGATTCAAATATAAGATGATGGGAGATTGGAAAACACAGTCTTGGAGCCGATTAGAGATGTAGCTTGCGGAGACGATTCTGGAACCTTTTTAGATCAGTCCCGTAATCTTGATCCCTCAAAGTCAGAAGTGAACAATCAGATCTGCCACCCACTCATCAATGAGTCAGATCCATAAGATGTCAATTGGTAGTGTTTCGTAGAATTCCTATCACTTCAGACTTCACTTGGAGAGCCTATAGCCAGCTTGGAGACCAAGCCAGTTCAGAATATCCAATAGTCTCCAGATCCCTTTGAGTCAGAGCAGGCCGAGCTTACGCATATTGACCTAGTAGCATATACCCATGCCCTAGTCAGACCAGCTCTTCCTGTTCCTTTACCTCCTGAGCTTAAACCTCTACCTCATAGCATGAAATACCGATTCCTTGCTAGAGATCCTATAATGTTTCCAGTCATCATCACTTCTGATCTGACCGATGAACAAGAATCTCGTCTGATGGAGATTTTTGAAAAGAACCGCAAGGCAATCAGGTGGCCAGTAGCTGATCTCCATGGGATTAGTCTGGCTTTGTGCTCCCACCCTATTTTTCTTGAGGATGACACCAAACCTTCTCGTGAGTTTTAGTGCAGGCTTAATCTGAATCTTTGAGAGGTGGTTATGAAGGAAATATCCAAGTGGTGGAGTGTCAATTTTATCTATCCCATCTCCGACTCTAAATGGGGTAGTCCTTTACATGTGGTACCCAAGAAGATGGGTATCACTATAGTCATAAATGAGGACTGAGAGGAGATCCCTACCTGAGTACCGACTTCTTGGTGCGTTTGTGTGGACTATAGATGTTTGAATCAGGTGACCAAGAAGGATCACTTCCCGCTACCATTCATTGATCAGATCATCGAATGCTTAGTCGGGAAGAGCTATTATTGCTTCCTTGATGGGTATTCAGGATATAATCAGGTGTCCATTGCACCTGAAGACCAAGAAAAGACAACTTTCACATGTCTGTTTGGAACGCATGCTTTCAAATGAATGCCCTTTGGATTATGTAATGCTCCTGCTACATTCCAAAGGTGCATGCTTTCTATTTTTGCGAACATGGTGGGAGACTTCTTAGAGGTCTTCATGGATGATTTTTTGGTCTATGGCGATGATTTTGATTCCTGTATGTCTAGCCTAGACCGCATACTTCAGAGGTGCACGGAGGTTAACCTCGTTCTTTCTTGGAAGAAGAGTCATTTTCTGATGACCCAGGGGATGATTTTTGGTCACATAATCTCCAACAGGAGCATGGAGGTGGACCCAACCAAGGTTGATATCATAAAGAATCTCAATCCACCATCCAATATGAAGCAGTTACGGTCTTTCCTCAGGCATGTCGGTTTCTACCGACAATTCATACGAGACTTCAGCAAAATTGCCCGACTTTTATCTGATCTTCTCACGAAAGACACCGAGTTTATTGTTTTATGATAAATGTCTTTCACCATTTGAAAATATCAAGAGCATGGTTGTAGAGGCTCCTGTCCTTCAGCCACCCGATTGGTCTCTTTCATTTGAGATCATGACATATGCCTCTGATTTTGCTGTTGGGGCTATGTTGGAACAGAGGAGGGATGGCCTTCCATACACCATACACTATGATAGCAAGACTTTGGATTTCTCTCAGCAGAATTACACGGTTACAGAGAAAAAAATGCTAGCCGTAGTATTTGCCTTAGACAAGTTTAGGTCCCACATCTTAGGATCTAAGATTACCATTTTCACAAACCCCACAACAATCAAATACCTGATGGGACAAGAAGGATTCCAAATCATGTTTGTCCAGATGGATCCTTCTACTCTAGGACTTCAATATTGAGATCAAGGATAAGCTTGGAGTCAAGAATGTACTGGCGGATCACCTCTCTCGGTTAGAATCACCCAGAACTTCTAAGTTCGATGCACCAATCACCGAGACTTCCCTGAGGAGTCGATTCTTTCTGTCGCCTCGCTCCCATGGTATGCCGACATTGTGAACTTTCTTGTTGCTAAGAAAGTTCCACAAGGTTGGTCCAGACAGAGACTTTAGACTTTTGTCGCGAAAGCAAAGTCCTACCATTGGGAGGATCTAATCCTTTATCATGAAGAAGCGGATTCTGTCTGGCGTTGATGTATTCCTCAAGAGGAATACCATAGTGTCCTCATGTATTACCATAGACTAGAAGCTGGAGGACACCATTCAAGGAAGAGAGCATCACAGAAGGTGCTTCAATCCGACCTTTGGTGGACTACACTCGTTGCAGATGCCCATGCATTCATAAATAGATGTACTAACTGTCAGAGAATGGGCACCTGTGGACATAGAGACATGATGCCGATGCATCCGATTCACTTCTGTGAAGTATTTGTTGCATGAGGTATCGACTTTATGGGCCCATTCCCTAAAATCAGGGATTTTAGTATATTCTTTTAGTTGTAGATTATGTGAGTCATTGGGTAGAGGCTATTATTGCTCGAGCCGCTGATACGAACACATTTGGCAAGTTCCTGAGATAGAATATCATTACACAGTTTGGGGTCCCTCGAGTTCTGATATCAGACGGGGGTAGCCACTTCATTAATGACAAGGTAAGAGCACTTGCTAATGAGTTCGGCATAGATCATAGTGTTGCTAATGACAAGGTAAGGTCTCTAATAGGGAGATATAGACGATCTTGCAGAAGGTTGTTCGCCTAGACCGAAAGGATTGGTAGCAGCTTTTGGACTCGGTTCTTTGGGACTATAGAACATCCTTCAAGACTCTATTGGGTATGTCTCCCTTTCAACTCGTTTATGGCAAGCCATGCCACTTACCTGTTGACATTAAGCACTGATCTTTGTGGGCAGTGAAAGAAGTGATCTTTGGTCTAGATGATGTGGGACATCAGAGGCAGACGGAATTTCAGCCCTGGAAGAATTGAGAGATGAAGCCATCACGAGTAGCCTGCATTATAAGGAACGAATGAAAGAGTGGCATGATGCTCATATCAGCCACAAATAGTTTGAGCCAAATCAGAAAGTATGATTATTCGATACGAGACTAAAATTATTTCCACGGAAACTTCAGAGCAATGGAGAGGCCCGTATCTTGTGCAAGAGATATACGACAATGGTAGCATCGACATATCTGAGTTGTCATTTGATTCCACCTTTCGAGTTAACGATCAACAGTTGAGACCTTTTCTCGATCATGAACCACTGATCATTGAGGTTGCCCTGATTCATTTTGTATGAGATGATCTCTTTTCTCTTATACGTCGCATCTCATATATGATTTTCCATATCACTTTGTATATACTTTTGATTTTAATTTTTCTTCCTTCCGTTTGTCTTATACCCTTAGGTTTTATTTAGAATTTTCGCTATACTTTGGATGTGCTTTACCCTAAGTATAGGGGGTGTAGACATTATGTTGTTCAAATGATTATGTTCGATTACCCTTGTTGTTGCTTATACTTAGGGTGTGCTTTACCCTAAGTATAGGGGGGGCAATATGGCTCATCATCATCTTTTGATTATTTTCAATTTTTGTATCATCTACTCTCTCGCTTGTCCGTACTTGTTGATATTATTGTCTATACTTAGATTTATTTTACCCTATGTACAGGGGGACAAGCCGAGCTGTTGATTGTGTACATTCTCTTGATCTCGATCATCTTCAGTTTTGAGTCTGCTATCATTAGGACTACTTGATCCTAAGTATAGAGGGGATGGTTGACTTCTACTCTTTATTGGTTATTCTTTGAGTCATTTGTAGTATATAATTCTTTTCATCGATCCATACTTAACCCAAGTTATGTCTTCCTTTGGCACTTCTTTTGTCACTATGAGGACGTAGTTCACGTTAAGTATGTGGGGGTGTTGTATATATGCTATACATACTTTAGAAGCAATAACTCATACTTTATTGCATTTTTAATAATATAGCTCTCTAAAAGTATGACTGTATATTTTGGATTTCTAAAAGCCGCAAGAAAAGCGTAAATATGATTTAAAAAAAAGCTTAAAATTTTTATATGTAAATTTGGAAAATTTTTAATTGTACAAAATACATCAGAAAAATAAAATAAAAATATTTTTAAGTGTATAAAAATATACTATAAATTTATAAAATAATAAACAAAATTAATAAAATTTAAAATACAAAATCAAAAATAAAATATTAAAATATATAGACAAAGATACCTCTATAGGCCCAAAAAGGCAACTTGTATTTTTATACCTCTAAAAAATAAATAAAATTCATAATAAAATAATTTAGGAAATAAAAAATTTTTATTTAATAATAAAAAATTAATAAATTTAATAACTATTTTTAATTGATTTTATAAACTTTTTTCCCAAGGTTTTTTCTGGTTGGTCCACATGGACCAACCAAATTTGTACCTTGGTTGACCTCGGTCAACTCTCTGATCGAGGTCTGGCCTTGTGTCAGATATAGTTTTGTCCCCTTCTTTGCGATTTTTTCTAGTTGAGATCTTTCACCATCTCGTCTTGGTGTCTTCATGACTTTTCATCACCTCTCATCGAGGATACACGCCCAAGGTTCATATTGGGGTGTGGATCATCGATGCGACTGCTGCATCTCTTTCTTCGAGCCGCGACCAGCACCCATTAAAAAATGCCCCAACATTTCCCTTCCTCTTTGAGCCCTTTCTTGACCGTGTTTTCCTCTCTCTTGGGCAAGCTCTGGACTGGAGCTCGTGACAGGAGGTCCTCCAGCTCCCCAGAGGCGAGGTTAGGCGGCCGTGAAGGCGTCTCCACCCCATCTCCGGCCAAGTGGCCGTGAGGTCCATCTTTGGCTCGTGCAGCCATCGAGGTCCGTTTTCCCTTATTTTTCTTGCATTTTCTTATTTAGCTTAGCTTTAGGATTATATTATCACCTTCCATTTTGATTCACGCCCAGCCAATCACCATCTCTACCACCTCGCTGGAGCGTGCTCTGGCGAGCCCCCATTTTCATCATCACTGCATCATCCCGCAGCTAGGAGGGGCGAGGCACTTTGCCCTCACCCTCCCTTAACGTTTCTTGCAGGTATCTGGAGTGAAATAACACATGGGAGCGATTTTGGACCCCTCGCCGGAGCTACCTGGAGCCCCCAGCTCCACCGTCTTCGCGGCTGCGATATAGGTCCCCACCAGGAGTTTAGGATCCCAGGCGATCTACAACAACTACAGGAGACGTCTGGGCCCTTCTGGAGCGTTGTTGGAGGTCGGAAGCAGGAGTTCCACCGATTTCAAACTCGCCACCGACGAGTTCTTCAACGGTTCTTCCACCTTCGCCGTGCGCCGTTGGATCTTGATCCTCCACCCAATTTGCATAGGAGCCGTCTGATCTCCCCAAGCATCCACCGTTCGATCATCGGGGGAGGTCTAATCCGTGCCGTAGGAAGTGAAGTGTCATCGTCGCACCGGGAGAGGACACGTGTACAAGTGGAATATCCTCTGCCGTCCGATCCATCCGTGCCTGGGTAGTTTGCAACTTAACCCTAGCGTGTTTTTGTAATTAATAATTAGCACCTAATCATTTGTCTGTAGTTATTAATTTTGTGTAATATTTGCATTCTTTCCTCCAGGCTATTCGTATTTGCATTCTGGCCCTTGCCAGTGAGGCGCACGTACGCGAGCACGTGCGCTTGGATATTTTGCAGACAAGGGCTTGCCCTTTTATGTACTTCTAAATAGATCAGAAAATAGCTATTTCAGTTTTATAGTTTTTGGTAGTTTTGCATATCACCCCCAAGTTTTTATTATTTGCGATTTGGTCCCTGCCTTGTCACGTGTTCACGCATGTGTTTCTGGTCTTTTTGCATGAATGCTCCTGGGTTTTTGGTGATTATTATTTAGTATAGAGAGATTTTTATTGCCTTATTATTTTCTGGAAAAATTGCGAATTAACCCCTAGACTTTGCATATTTCCATAAATACCCCGACTAGGGGTCCATTTTCTTTTTGTTAAATCTATTTATTTCATGCATCTCTAAATCCCTAAAAAATCCACAAAAATTAGCATAAGTTCCTATTGCATTGTGCTTCCACGTCATATTTTTATTTTGCATTTTTATTGCATTTCATATTTATAAAAATTCAAAAAACATTCATTTTCTTACTGTTTGCATTATAAAATCCATAAAATTTATAAAAACACATTTAAAAAAATTTCTAAAAAATACATTTTGCCAATTTTAGTGTCTTTTAACTTCAATCCAAAAATCATACAAAATATAAAAGAAAACTCTTAAAAATTATAAAACTCTAAAAAACTTCATAAAAATATTAAAAATCCATAAAAATCAAAAAAATATAATCTTTGTTTCAAAATTTTCTTCATTTTATTATATTTCATATAAAATTAATTTGGAGAGTTTTTATTATTGATTTTCTATTTTATTTCTCCCTTTTAGTTTCAGCCTTTTATTGTATTCATTGTTTTAAGTTTTTTCGACTTTAAAAATACCAAAAAAATTAGGAATAATCTATAAAAATCACAAAAACATTATAAAAATTTAAAAAGACTAAAAAAATTTCTTTTCCTGAATTTTTCTTATTTTTACCTATTTGTATAAATACTTATTCCTCTCCTTTCTTATATTGTATATATATTCTAGAAATATAAAAATACAAAATATAAAAAGAAAATACAATATAAGAAAATTAATAATCAAAATTAAAATTTTAAAATCAAAAATAAATAAAAAATAAAAATTTAAATCCCACAAAGATATCACATTTGTAGGCACTTGATCACTTTCATTTTTGAGCATTTAGCCCCAATCTATCCTACTTGTTCCCTGTGTTCGCCACTCTACACATACTTGCACTATACACACTTATTGTAGAGTTATAATAAATTTTAACTCCACATATTGCTTTTCATTATTTGATTGTTGTTGTGGGTTAATTGTTGACTTAACCCGGGTTTATTGAGGGTCGCCACAACGACTGTGTCTCAGCCCCGTGTGAGATACATTTAGACCCACGATAAATCTGTATTACTCACCCTAGTACATAATCCTATACCTTTATATAACATAATAAATAAAACCCCACAATGTAAAAAATACAAAAGAATACATATAAACACCATATTTTACTCTATATATAGTATAAAACCAGTTTTGAAAAATTAAAAAAAACATTTTCTATTTTAATAAAAAATTTAAAATACAAAAAAATTTAAAAAACTAAAACTCATACAAAATATAAAATAACTTTAAAATCTATAAAAATTACCCTTAGTATATTTTACTATATGTTACATAGAAAACCAAAAACAAAATAAAAATTCGAATAATAAAACAATAAAAAGTTCAAAATACATAAAAACTTTCAAAAATCATAACTAATTCAAGAAAAATCATAAAAATACGTATTACATATAATTTTAAAGATAATTTCACCTACTTTTCAATAAAAACAAAATAAAAATATTTTCTTAATGTTTTTAATTTTAAAAATTCAAAATACTTCACATTGTTTTAATAATAACTTTGTTTCTTACAATAAAAATAATACAAAATCCATAAAATTCCAAAGTCCTCTTAAAAATTCATAAAAATAGTAAAACAAAATAAAAAATAAAAAATAATAAAATAAAAACCAAATAAAAATTCCAAAACATTTTCTAAAATAATAAAAAAACTAGAAATAAAAAATTGAAAAAGCAGTATAAAATTCATAAAAATTAAATAAAGATTATGAAAGTACCTGAAAATAAAATAAAAATGAGGATATCCATAAAACCTTAGTTTTCTATAGTTTAACCCTAGTTTCCAATAGTTTGCCTCCTTGAATTCGACACTCTCATACATTCATTATACATCAAAGTTTAGGAGTATAAATAAAATAAAAATAAAATTTATGTTAACATCTGCCTGGTTGATACAACGACCTTTTTGTCTCTCAGATCGGGAGCGGCTTTTCATCATCTTAGATCTGTCCTACTCCCAAAGTATACCCCATGAACATTGAACAATTTTCTCATGTGTGTGTAGGGTGTTAGCTCTTCCCACAAGAATGTCAGACTACCATGGAAAACTCTCCTCGAATAACTCATCCTCGGGGAGTCAGGTATTTCCTTCAAGTTTAGGTACGTGCTTGATGAATCCCTGCTAATCACTCTTTATTCTTTTATTTTAGCTATTTATCTTGGCAAAGCATCATGTAAATAGATGTAAATACAAGTTAGCATTATGCATGCATGTGTTAATATTACATAATTGGCATGTATTTGTGCAAAAATAAAAGAATAAAGAAAAAGAAAAAGGAAGTAGGTATTTAGAATAAATACAGAGTGACTTGAACCCCAAGAGAGGGCCAAGCATTGGCCTGATCGCCAAATAAAACAAGTAGAGAGATATAGGGCCCGCTCTATAGTGTACATATCATTGGTGTAAATAAATAATTTTTTTGACAAAATAAAGAAGAAATATTCCTTTTACCTCCTTATATGTATTTGTAGAAATAAAACAAAAATTAGAAAAATAAAATAAAAATAGAATAAAATTCTCTCTCCTTTTTACATAATACATGTATATAAATTTTCTTCTTTATTTATTATATACCCGCAAATAAATAATTAAAATACAATAAAAATTATTTTGTACTCCAAAAATTATGTTGTAAATAAATAAAATGTAAAATTGGGGTATTTGTGTATAAACAAAAAAATAAAAATAATTGTACAAAATACATAGGAATATTATACCTACATATAATACACTATACTATATATAGACTAATTTATTTGTCAAAAAAATAAAAATAAATAAAAATCACAGAAAAATAATTTGAAAAATAACAAATATTTTTTTAATTTTATACACTTTTTGATTTAAAGTCATTTACTATTTTTTATTTAATTTGTAAATATTTTATTAAATCCTATTTCTTGATTGGTCCATGTCAGGATGTTGAACCCGACCAACCCCCTCTTCCCGGGCTTGACCTGACCTGACCTCTTCACCAGACCGTTTTCTTCATTTTTTTCCAGGAGGATCACGTAACCCCTCGCCCTGATTATTCTCTCGTGAACTCTTCTAGGATCCAGGACCCTCGCGGATCCCTAGGAAGACGCAGATCTCCTTCGGTTCACGTGCCCTCGCCCGATTCCTCCAATCTCCTGGAAATGCTATAAAGCTTCTCATCTGCCTCCCAGGATGGCAGCTCGCGCCTCACTCCCTTCTCGAACCCTAGCCACCTCCAGCTGAGTGACAGCTGCTCGGATCTTCGCTTGGAGCTAGATTTGGTGCAGTAGAGCCGACGCTCAACCTTCGTGGTCGGACCTCCGCTACGAGTAGCCTCCCCCGACTTCCGCATCGAGGTCGAGGCCATCACCCCGACGTTGATCCTCGCCTGAAACTCAGGAGCACATCCCGACCTTCAGGTATCCCTTTTATCCTTCCCATTTTTCCATCTGATCAAATCTTTCCATTTAGCGCCACTGTGTGTTCACCTGCTCCGACCAGTCGGTCGGAGCCCCGTTACCCACTTTCGACCGCTTCGATCGATCCGCACGCTCACCCCCCATCTCGCTCCGCAACCTGATCACCCTTAGCCTCGACCATCAAGTCGAGATATGGATCGATATCTCCCCCACCAGCTTCACCGGAGATCGATTCCCGCCTCCCTTCGCTTCTTTGGCTTTGAGTTCCAATAACCCAGACCGGAGCACCGTCCCGAGTCCCAGCTACCCCTTGCAGGTGAAATCATGTGCTGAGGACCCCCGATACCATCCATCATAGGTTCACCGGAGTAGCTCCAGGCCCCCTTCATCGCCACGCCCATCCGGCCGGTGGATTCTTCATCGGACCCGCTCACTCGATGCGGAACCGTCCCGCGATCATGCCAGTGCCTTCTGATCAGCCATCAGAGCTGAGGATCATCTCCTTGGCTCCGATGAAGTTTGCCTGATGTTGTTTTTCCAGTCGTGCTCCGCACCGTTGGATCAGCCTCGTCCCTCCAGATCGCATCCAAACCGCCGACGTCGCCGACTTTCCAGACCGTTGGATGCCAGATCTGACATGCATCTGCGCCGCATGTCCTCGATTAGTTCTAGAGCGTTAGATCTGACACCTATAGCGGATCAGAGCTGCACGATCGCGCCTCCACCAGCGGCCTCTACGTGTCCCCATCCGCCTCTCACGTGTTGCAAGGTATATTACTCTTTTTACCATGCATTTGTTTATGCTTTATGTTTTAGTTTATAAATAAATGTTGTAGTTGAAACTATTTGCATTGTAGTCCCTAGAGTTTCTGATATTTACGTTTTAGTCCTTCCTATCTAGAGATATGTGCTTGGTCACGTGAACAATGGTGTTTTTGCATGTTTGGCCCTAGATATTTCTATGTTAATGTTTAAATGAAAAGTTTTCCGAATTTGTACTTATGTCCCTGTGAATGTTGTATTGCGCATGTGTTGTAATTAATTGGAATTTTTATAGAGACCCCCTGGACTTTTAGCGCCGGTTATTATTTAGTCCTGAAACTTAAACTACTTGCATTTAGGTCCCGACGACTTGTGTATGTTTTTTACTTAAATAAATATCAAATCTACTCCAAAAATTCTCAAAAAATTACAGTAGCTCATGTTGCTGTGTAATATTTTTGGTAATTTTTACGATACAATTTTATTTTATTTACTATTTTATAAAATTCAAAAACCCTTAGAAATGAGTTTGTCTAATTTAGAAAATACATAAAAAATATAAAAATCACTCTAAAAATATCTAAAAAAATCATTAGTGTGTGTGTATTGATTTGTTTTAATTTCTATAGATTTTTGTTTCATTATCTTTTACAAAACCCCTAAAAATTACAAAAGCCAAAAATCTTATAAAAATCATTAAAAATTTCATAAAAATAAAAAATGTGTTTTTTAGTTTTGTAGTTAGATTTTGTTTTCTATTTTCACATAAAATTGCAACCAGGAATTTAGAGGCACTTTAAACATTTTAAAGTGCCTTTTCCTCTCGGTTGTACACTGTTTTGATTTTGTTCTTTCTTTCATTTTTAGAAAAATACATAAAAACACTTGCATTTTTTTAAATATAAAAATATTTTTATTTTGAATTTTTTAGTCTTTTTAGATTTAATAAAAATTGTTGGAGTGTGATTTTCACTTTAACTTTATTCATTTCTTTTTAGAAAATATATAAAAAAATTTGCAAATTAAAAACCACCAAAAATACTTCTTTTCTTCTTTGATTACTCGACTACTTCGTAGGCTTAGCCCGTGCTCCTTGTGTGCGAACCTGGTAGCTATAACAGGTTAAATAAATAGCGAGACCGCTTGTTTCAATTTTCGTGCTTGATTGCTTTCATTGGTGGTCTATATTTTTCTTGTTGAATCCCGCTTCGCCGATTGGGGTCGTAACGACCTTGATTTATTTCTGACACTTAACCCTAGTTGGCGGAGCACTCATCAGTGTTGTGTCCACAATCGAAAGTGGAAGATGATAGAAGAATAAGAAGAGAATTAGAGTGTGGCCAGTGTATCCACATCTCCTTGTGAAGGCAATCAGTTTAGCCAAGTCTCCACCAAGGTATGTAAGTTGTCTAAAGCTTGGATCCTTTTTTGGGTAAAATATTTATTTGACAATTAGCTTCTTTTGGTATGGATTTTTGGTTGCTCTGCATGGTTCTTTTTCCAGTATTGATATAGAATGTTTCTTCTGCACATGTTTTAAGGTCTTAGAAAAAAGTGTGCCGGCAGTTCATCCCTCATCCGAAGAATTATATCAACCCATACTCTGTTCTTTATATGTCCATGCTACCAGGAAGGAGACTCACACAATCTTCCAACACTCCATCTGAGTTGAGCTTAGTGCATAGTGTGAAAGTACAAATTAATTCACTATTCAAGAATCGTACCCAAAATGAGGCAACCAGTTTAGACACTAAGAGTCAATCTCTGCACATTATCATGTAGAACTCAAAGAATTAAGTAAAAAACCTGAAGCTTCTAAATTCCTATTTCTTAGTGAAGTTCTTCTAAAAATTATGTGAATTAAGGCCATGTCAAGATAACTCTTAGTTTCTGCTCATAACTCAGTTCAGAACCCAAGGGTTTTTCACCAATGCAGATGCACGAAAGTCTGGATGATGTGAAAATGTATGAAATGCAAACACTTTTTCTGAACTTTATAGAGACAATGGCTGGCCCAAACTCATATGAATAGTTGCATCCACTTTCAGCCAATATGGGTGTAAGTGTTTCCTGCTAGATAGCTACTCGTGTCACTTCAAGACGGTGCCACATGTGTTGTGTTTTAATCACCCACTTTGCTAAGGGAGACCGTAGTTCCCTCACTGAAAAGTAGCTACTCGTTTTTAAGCTTAGTAGTCAGAATTTCTACAAAAGAAAAGATTTTAATTTTTCAATTTTTATGTTGTTTTTTAACAAGATTGTTACACATCATGTGAATAAAATATAGGCGTACACGAAAGTACAAGATATGGGTAAAATGTACAAATTATATAAGCACCCCCTATACTTAGCGAGTGCTATGTCCTCAAAGCACAAGAAGCATAGAGAAACCGTAGCTCGGGATAAGCGTAAGAGAGTAAAAGAGAAAAGATAATAGAAGTCGGCTCAGCCCCCTATACTTAGGCTGCGGACAATCTAAGTATAGAAGAGAATCGAGAATGGGGCGGACAAGAGAGGAAGTAGATGAGAATGGTATATACAACAGGCATCGGGTCCCTAGATACTTAGGCTCTGGTTAGCCTATGTATACAAGAAGTAGTACAAGGGAACCGATGAGATTAGGGAGAAGGTCTCAGTGTTCAAGGAGATTTTCAACAGATTTTCATTTGAACATGTGGCGAGAGGAAATATGGAAATGAAGAATGTGAAGAAGAAGAATCCCAGCCATCGTCGTAGTCATCCTCAGAATAATAATAGTCATACATAAAGGATCTCCAACCATTGTAAACTAAAGGTAAGTGTCCCTTGATAGCTTTTGTACTAATTACACTTACTTGGTGTACCACCAAAGGACTAGATGAGGAACTTGACGATGAATCTTCAGACTCTCTTGATTTCTAAGGACAAACCTGCCTTTCTTGATTGGTTTGTTTCTGAGAGGATGGTCATAATTCTTTTTCCTTTCATAGGCGATGAACCTCCATTTTATCACCTTTATTCTATCATTTTGGCCTTAAAAACCCAAGCTAATTCACGTAAATACCTTTAACTTGCACACATTAACATTCATCCTTTGTTGTATAGATAGTGTATAAAATGTTGTTTTTAATGTCAAAATCATAGAACAGAGAAAAGAAAAAGAATAAAATGACAAAGGTAATTTGTAACCCTAAACCTCGAGATCTAGGCAACTTAATGAATAAGTTGAAAAGGAATAAAGTAGGGGGGGGGGGGTGATAAGGACCAATAGTACAATATAAATCCCATTTATTAATTCATTATTTATTCATTTTTGAGCTCTATTTTATTTTCTACTTTTATACCTCAAATAAAAAAAAATATTGAACATGAAAGTTGTTGATAATAATATATAGAAAAATACAAAATTGACTTTATACAAAAATCATATATAATGTATTTTTTATACTACAAATAAAAACCCAAAATCCCAACTTCACAGACCCATATTTCCAAAATAAAAACTCAAAATATATCAAATCACCTTTAATTGTATATAACTTTTAATAAGGTATTTAATAAAGGTGGTTTCATATTTTGTGGAGTTAAGGTGTGAAAGTTAAGTTTTGGATACCTATTGTACAATATACCCAATTAAAATATTCATTTTATTTATTCTTTACTATTTTTATAATTTTATATTTTTATAATTTTGTAAATATTATTTATAGTATATGTACATGTTAAAACTAAAACAAAACCATAAATAAAACATTAAAATAAAATATGTATGTATAATACATAGATAAAATACCTATACATATACATATATATATATATATATAATATACCTATTTACTTATATATATATATATGTATATTTTATCTACTCTTCTATATATAGTCTTATACATCCCATATTATGTACTTAAAATAAAAATAAATTAAAAATCTAAAAATATAAAAAGAAAATACAAAATATGAAATTGAAAACAAAATATGAAAATATAAAAAAATAAAAGAAAATAATACAAAATTAAAAACCCACATAAAAAATAGACGAAGAATCACACAATCGCTTTTGCGCATTTAATTGCCTAGTCTATCTAGTTTGCTCCATGTATTCGACACTCTATGCATACTTGCACCTATACACATCCTTGTTGTAGAGTTATAATAAAATTTAACTCCACAAGTTATTTTGCATTGCTTTATATTTATTTATGGGTTAATTATTAAATTTCTGGGATTTCATTTGAGGTCGCTTTGACAACTGTTGATCTGCCTTGTGGATTGACAAGACTTCGACAAAATCCTAGTTAAATGGCGTCGTTGCTGGGGAGCAACTGTGCATAGATTGGCTTTATTTGATTGTGTCTTCTTTTTCTCCTTTTTCCATATTTTTCCTTTATTTTTTTTCTATTTATTTGATATTATTGTTGAGCTATCTAACCCCCTCTTTGTTGACTTTGCTACGAGGTGTCGCGGAGCGAGAAAGGCCCTTCTTTGAGCACTTGTTCACTCACGTGAAGCCATCTCAAATCTCTGACCTAGCAGCTTAAGAAGACTTATAGAAATATTGAAGACAGGACCACTTTTACTTTCTGTATTATTTATGTAATTTATGTGAGAGAGAGATTATTAATTTGTAATATTCAGGACTCTTAGGACACTACGATACTTCACGAGGTACAGTGCTCGAGGGATTGTTCCCTTGGGAGCCTCGTCAGTTTTTATCGCCTTTCCCCTTTTTTTCTATTTGTTTTCAGATGTCGATAGATTAAGGCCAAACACCTAATATCATTGCATGCACCTATAGTGCTTGTTTGGACTTAGATAAATGTAATTGTTAATTATTTAGATTTGAGACCGTGTGTTGAGATAGGTCATATACATCTCTTATAGGGCACGTTGTGGCGGGCACTGATCGATATCGAAGACCAGACCTTGGTCTCATTTCTGAGTAATTGACATTTTAGGCTTCACAATAATAGCAATTCCTGACTTAGGGCAATTTCATTGGCTTGCATTTGCAAATAGATAGGTTTCAATTCTGCTTAGCATTCTTGCATGTAGAGACTTGTAAGCAAGGTGAGCATTTACGCTTTAGCATTTATCATCGATTTGTTGCATGCATTACTTTTACGAGTCTCGCCCTATGATTTTGATCATCTAGGTTGCTAAAGGAATTGATTCTCTGATAGGATTCACGCATTCTTATTAAAAAACCAAGAAAAGCAATAACAGATAAAATTAGGATTGTTAAAATTACTCGACTCTAAAATCAACCAAAAAGAAAAATCATTGTCTTGGGGCGAGTAATCCTCTCATTGTCTTCGCATTTACTTGTTCACGTACACACTAAGGTAAGTACCAGAATCCCATAAGCCTTCCTAAGTGTTTGTACAACTTTGACTTCTCACCTAACTCTAAAACATACAAGATAAAAGGAACACATTTTTGCGATCCTCACTGAGTTGAATAGGTGAATTGATGGGTAGTGTTTTATATTGTGTGTGTTTGTTTGTGATTGCATGTGTGTATACTCGATCTCTCTGTGTATTTGCACCTTTCTTCTCACACCTTTTGATTTTACCATCACGCTCTTCTGATCATTTTCCATTTGTTTCGAGATGGTCGACTAGAGTGTATTTTATCCATTCTTTACGGATCCCTCGTACCCTCCAGCCGGTTCACCTCCATTTTTCCAGGAGGACTTAGCTCCTGATTTTTGTACACATCCGCCTCAGCCACAATATCAAACCTCGGATTTTCACCCACCACCACCACCACCCTCATATTATTCTCCATCTCACCCACCCGAGATTGATCTATTGGAGTCACCTTTCATGATGTCCACAATTGAGACCTTGAACCAGATGATGGAGCATATGAATTCGAGGATTAAAAATATGCAAAAACAAGATCCAGAATGACACTCCAATATTTGAGGATATGGATTCACTTGAGTATGATCATGAGAGCTTGCAATAGCTAAAAATACAAAAAAATGAGAAAATTTTAAAAATCCAAATAGAATTCAGGAGACACATTGTTTATTCAGAATGTGAGGAGAGGACTCACCTGCCAAATCATTTTCCCACACATCCATTCACATCATGTCCCACCCTTGACCCCGAAGATGCCACTGTACAGACTACTCTTGGCAATCCTTGTGTACATGTTGTTTCTGATCTCCTCCCTTGTATGGATGAGATCCAAAAATTCAAAAAATATTGACTAAACCCGAAGTGGTGGCCTCTATTCATGAGATCATAGATTCCCCACTTCATCAGGCCATGACCCATTTATCTACTCCTCTACCCAGGAAGAGAAAGCGAAAGGAGTAGATCTGAGCGTCATATCTTGACCATGGCCACTGCCCACACCATCACTCACCACCCTTCTTCTAGGAAAGGGAGCATTGTCACACCATTCATTAGATGCACCATTTCTGACTTTTCATGTGATCACACTCTCCTTGACAGTGGTGCTTCAATTAGCATAATACCCTTCTCGCTGTTACAATCTCTTCACTTAGGATCTCTCAAGAAAACCAAGATGATCGTTCAATTTGCTGATGGATCTATCAAGAGGTCGAAGGGTATTCTAGAAAATGCTATCATTTGGATTCAGGGCATGAGTTATACTGTCGATTTTGTCATATTGCCCATGGAGACCTCTACTGGGGAGCACTCTCCAATCATCCTGGGATGACCCTCTCTTGCCTCTACGAGAGTTGTCATTGATTACGGATCAGGAGAGATTCGCTTCTGTCCTGATGATGTGAGTGATGTGTCCATCATTGCACCTACTACCGACCAAAGACATGCATCTGATGTGACTACACCTATCTTAGCTGACCTCGAGGACTATGACCTTGATGAGACTACCAAATATTTTTGTTGTATGTTGGATTCTACCGAGACTCGAGAATTCCTCTCCAAGGAGGAAGAATCGAAGAGCATAGACCTTGGACTTCCCTCTTCTGATACTTGGCGATGTGTTGACGACATCCGCACGATTTGCACGATTGATACCATTGAGCGGAGGGTATACATTTGTGAGACTAAAAAGGTCGAATTTGATCTTGTTGCGTTCATCAATGAATTCATACCTTTTGATGAGGATGATGATCCGGTTGAGATTTTAGAGGATGAACATGACTTCCTACTTCCACAGATGAGTTCATTCTCTTTTGTTTTGACCTAGCTGAGACTCGCCAGGCTAGACTTGACTTGACTACTTCCATTGATGAGTTCAAGCCTTTTCACTTTGAAATTTGTGAGACACCCAAGGCCGGATCTAGCCACACTACTTCTACTGACCGGTTCGTACCTACACACACTGAGATGGTTGAGGATACATTTCTGGTCGATCCTGATCGGTTTGTATCTAATAATGACCCTGATATTGACCTTCACCTTTTTCGATCCATTCCTCAGCGGTCTCACAAAAATGTTCTCTTTCTACCTTCTTGACCTTTGTATATCCATCCTCTTGTATATCCGCCTTTGTGTTCCTCTGTCCTTCCGTCGTATCGCTCATCCACCCCATTCTTGTATGTGCCTTGCTTAGGATGTTCATAGTCCTAAGTATGGGGGGGGGGGGGTGGACGAGCTGAGTGTTCTTTCTTCATTCTGTTTCATCACACTTGTTGTTGCCTATACTTAGGGCTCTTTTACACTAAGCATAGGGGTAGTGATATGTATATTCTCTTCGATCCCTTCTATCTTCAATTATTATTTTTCTTATTTTATTCTTTTTGTTTTCACTTTTCTTTTTCTTCAGAAAAGGTGTTGAAAAATGAAAAGACAAGAGTCGCTAAATAATGTCCTGACAAATCAGGCTCACTGTCGTTGAGGTGACTACCTGAATCCTCTCGTTGTTCCAACAATTAACCCACACAAGTAATTAAGCAATTAAAAGAAAGAGTTAAAATTTATTATAACCTACTAAGAATGTATAATGGCAAGCAAGTAGGGGTCGAACACAAGAAGTAAGGGAATAGATCAAGCAAGATAAGAAAATCAAGGTACAATTTATCTCTCAAACACAGCTAATCTTGTAATTTTTTTGTGGGTTTTTTATTTTGAAATTTTTTATTTTATTTTTGATTTTATATTTTTATTTTGATTTTAATTTGCTATTTTTATATTTTTCTTTTGATATTTTTTTATAATTTTTTTATTTCTTCTTCTTTTAATATAAATATAAATATAAGGCTATATATAGAATGTATATACAATATAGGCTAGGGTTTATATAAAAATTAACAAAAATAAGAAAAACAAAGAAAATAAAACCTTTTTGGATTTTAATTAATTTTTTATTGTTTTTGTGATTTTTTAGAATTTTTTGATAATTTTTTGATATTTTTAAAGTAAAAATACCCTAAAACAAGGAATAATTAAATACTCAAAATTAAAACATAGATTAAAAAAAGAAAACAAACCAAAATTTCTCTAAATTAATTTTAAAATAAAGATAATAAAATAAAGAAAATTGGGACACATAAAATAGATTTTTTTGGATTTTTAGTAATTGTATATATTTTTATGAAGGTTTAAGGGGTTTTTCTATTTTTTGAGTTTTCTTTTATATTTTTTAGTGATTTTTAATCTACAGGTTAGAAATACATAAATAGACAAAATACATTTTTTTGGTATTTTTTGAGATGTTTTTATATTTTAATGGGGTTTCTAATGCAAGTAGGGACAAAAAGATATGTTTTTGATTTTTAATAAATAATAAAAAGTTCTAATTGCATTATTAAAATAATGATGTAAAAGACAATGCAACAGGAAGCTCTACCTATTTTTTTGAGATTTTTTTGAGTTAAATTTCTATTTAAAATAAATACAAACAACAAAGAGAAATGCAATACCGACAGGGGTATTAATATAAATAATAGAAAGTTTGAGGGTCTGGGTGCAATTTTCCCAAAAATATAATACACAATTGAAAAGTTCTTGGAATGGATGGAATATACAAAACTACAGACCTGTGCCTGCAAAATGCCCACCTCACGTGGGATACCATGTGAGGTGAGTTGGCAAGGACCAATATGCACATACTATAAAACATAGGGACCCCCATGCAATTTATACGAAAATTATAGAACAACCTATGAAAGTTTAAGGACTTTATAATAAATGCAAAAACCGCTTAGGCTTCGATGCAAAATACCCACACTTACGCGCAAATCGAACGGTGGAGAACCATTCACTTGACACGTAGCGCTCCCACATAAGGCGATGACGCTTCGCAAGCTACGAGTGGGATGAGATCCCAGATCTGGATCGGATGGCTCTGGCTTGCTGCATCCAACGGCTGCTGGAATGTCACCAAGAACTTGCAAAATCGGACGGTGCAGAGGAGACTATCAAGAACAGAGAAGAACCGTTGTGAGGCAAGTTTTCCCTGTTAAGATCTTCCCCCACCGGCCGTCCTTCAATCTCCAAGGTGGCCCAATTTCTTCATGTAAAACATGCGAATCAACCAGGGGCGCCAAAATGGGCGGAGGCAAATCGGAGTGCCGCCACGAAGTCGGGGAAGAATGGCACTGCAGGTGCTTCAACGAAGGTCCAAAATTGCTCCAGGTGGCGTTCTTTGCATTCCAATCCTGCACAAGAAGAGTTAGCACGTCGAGGGCAAAATGCCTCGACGATCAGAGGGGTGAATGGCACTGGGGGAGGCATAGCGGAGCTCCTCAGACGAATGGTGGAGGGAGGAGAACATATGGCTCGTTCTTTGTAAGAACGAGATGGTTGGAGGTGCTTGGGGCATGGAGAACACGAAGGGGAAGAAGGTTAGGGTGATTGGTGGGGTGGAAGTCGTCAGAGATGGTCGAAACCAACTGACGGAGATAGAGCTCCGTTGGATGAAGATCGTGGCTCTACACTAATTTCAACGAAATCTACAGGAAGAATCGACACTTCTAAGCTACAGTTATCCAAGGAATGAAAAGATAGGAAGATAAAGGGGAAAAGCTCACAGGGCTCACCTAGAATGGAGCTCTGGGCAGAGAAAGTGGCGGAGTTGGACCAGTTTGATTCGACAACCACGCAGACTCTTGAAGGTTTGAATCGACTCCTGCTGTCACTAGGAGGATCTTTGAATACCTAGGTTTAGGGTTTGAAGGTGGAAGAGAGATCAAGAATCGAAGGGAAAGTTGGAGGCACTTTTGTATGAGGTTGACGAGCGGGCTCAAAGATCGATGAAGATGAGGTGAATCAATGATGCTTGGTCAAAGAAATCGATAGGGCGTGTAAGATCAATCCTCGAGGAGAAAAAGTCGCAAAGGGGGCATCATGAAATGGTGCAAGGAGCGAGCCCCAAAATTGGGAGAAACGAGGCAAAAATGCATCGTTGATAGCATGGAGACCTCGGTCAGAGAGTTGACCGAGGTCAACGGGCGGGAGAAACTGGTTTGTCCATGTGGACCAACCAGAAAGAATCCCTAGAAAAAATATTAGAAAAATCGATTAAAAATAATAAATGAATTTATTAATTTTAGGTTATGTCATGAAAAATATTTATTATTTTTTGAATCATTTTATTTTGATTTTTATTTATTTTTTAGATATTTTTAATTGCAATTTTCTTTTTAGGGGCTATATATAGGTATATTTATATATGTATTTATGTATTTTATTTTTATTTTGTATTTTCAATTTTAGTGAATTTATTTTATTATTTTATATATTTATAACTTATTTTTAGATACATAAATATATTTTTATTATATTTTTTTGATATAATATATACACTTAAATAAGTAGCTATATTTATTATATAGGTATAGATATAGGTATTTTACCTCTGTATTTTATATAGGTTTTTTATTTTAGTGGTTTATTTGTTATTTTATTCCTATTTTAATATATATTGTAAATAATATTTACAAAATTATAAAAATATACAAAAATTATGAATAATAAATAAAATGAATATTTTAATCGGGTAAACTATACATTAAGGCTCCATAACCTAACTTTCACACCTTATCTCCAAAAAATATGAAACCATCTTCATTAAATAGCTTATTAAAAGTTATATACAATTAAAAGTGATTTTTATATATTTTTATTTTTATTTGAGAGAAGATATGGGTCTGGGAACTTGTAATTTGGAAATTTATTCTGAGTGTATTTTGTAATTTTATATTATTTTTGTATGAAATTAATTTTGTATTTTTCTATATTTTATTATCTACAACTTTCATGTACAAAATTTCTTCATTTGTGGTACAAAAAGTAAGATTAAAAATAGGTCCCAATTGAATAAATAGAAAGGGATTTTATTGTATTTTTGGCCCTTCACTCCCACTAATTTATTCCTTGTCGACCTAGTCATGAAGATGCTTAGGTCTCTGGGTTTTGGGTCATAAAATATTTTCAATATTTTATCTTTTTATTTTCTTTTCTTTATTCTATAATTTTGGCATTAAAAACTGTATTTTATACACTATTTACACAACAAATGCATGAATGTTAAAATGCATGAAATAGGGGTATTTACACGCATTTACTAGGGTTTTTAAGGCCAAAATGATAGAATAAAGGTGATGAAATGGAGATTCATCAGGTGTCGCCCCTTTTTGTCAGTGTGCTATATCTAGGGCATCCTTTGTCCTAAGTATAGGGGGTGTGCACTCCAATTTCTTTCATTCTTTGATCTCCTCTATTGTCTCCTCTTCTTGTCTATACTTAAGGATATCTAATCTTAAGTATAGGGGGAGACAGTCTGAGTACGATATGTTCATTCCCACCCTTAACCCTCCCTGCCTTATATGTAGTATGCTATACTTAGGATTATTTGAACCTAAGTATGGGGGAGACGGTCAACTTCTCATTCATTTATTTATTCAGTCATTCAGTTATTCTTTAGGCTTTTCTATACTCTATATAAGTTATGTATTCTCCTTTTCTCTCTGATCTATGCGGACATAGCTCAAGCTAAGTATAGGGGGTCGTATATACTACGTATATATTTTCACCATAACTCATACTTTCATATTTTTAATAATTATGGCTAAAATACTCTATAAAACCCATTAAAATCACTTAATAAAAGTATGTTGATTATTTCTCAATCCCTTTTTGTATCTATCGATTAATAAATAAGGTAAAAATATTTTTTTTTTATAAAAAATTGAAAAATAGTTTGAAAATATTTTTGAAAAATATTTTGAAAAATATTTGGAAAATGTTTTGTTAATATTTCAACCTTTGTAAAAATATTTTGTTTGTAAAAATTTCTTTTCTTTGTGTGAAATAGAAATCTTTTGAAAACCTATTTTCAAATTGTTTGGAAAATGATCGCAAAAATATTTTGAAAAACCTATATATACTATTTGAAAATCTTTTGCTGAATGATTTTCAAATGTGTGTGAAAGTTTGTATTTTTTTTCCAAAACTATTTTGGACTATAGTTTTCAAATTGTTTATAACTCATTTTTCAAATAATTTTGAGGAACATATACATAACAATAAAATTCTTTGTTAACTATATGTATTTATAAATAATTACTTACCCTTATAAATTCTTAAAAACCCAACTCTTGAAAATATAAGACGTATCCTGTGTAAATAGTTGTACCTATTTTATCCAAAATCTTTTGTTCTCAAAAATCACAAAAAAATGCAAAACCAAAAATGCCAAAAACATTTGCAAAATCTATTTAAAAAAGTGCATAAAAAATTGCAAAACCTTTTTCAAGAATCCATAAAAAGTTCAAAAGTTTAAAAAAGTTGCATCACAAAATATTTTTCTACATTGACTTATCATTTGCATAGCATTCACATTTTTCGGATTGAGTTTGATAATTGAACTAGTATAAGTAAAATCCAAAGATTGGATCTTGGTTGGACCTTAAATCTAGAAAATCACAGGAACCTTATAGGAACTGGAATTGAAGTACTTTAGGTCTAGTTGACTTAATTCGTTGAGAATCACGTGACTTGGTTTAATTTATTCTTGACTGCATAAGTATAGTATTTCATAACACATGCACGTCTCTTGTTGATAATGACCTAACTTGGACACCTGCACCTTTCACTTGGCTCAACTCAGTTAGAGTGGTGAGGGGATTGGATTTGCCGCTATGAGACACACACAAGTGGAAACATTTGTCCTCGTCTTGGGAGGGAAGTGCATCCCAACCCGTCTAGTAACAGTGATGTCTAAAGACAGGAGAGTGTGGGTTGCTATAATGCTTCAAAAGAGAGATAGTCTACTGGCTCAAGAGGAAAAAATCCTTATTTAAATGGTGTTGTATATAGTAATTCAAAAAAAAAAGAAAAATTCCAAAAAATGGACAGGCCTGATTGAAAATAGAATGCATGCCGGAGTGTATATATTTATATATCCAATAAGCAAGCTTGAGCTTCAAAGTCATATCCTGTGAGCCTGCAGCCATATGACTTGACTACACGGATCATGCATCCTAGGATAGGTAGTTACACTAGCTACCATCCATTCTTCTCGTCACCTCCTCCTCTTGTGCTGGTTGTCACGTGAACATAGAAGAGAATACTCCGCTCCTCAAAGAAAGAGTTGCTGGATTGGGGAATCATTGGATTATCATGTTGGAGAAGTCATTCTCTTTGTCATTTCAGTTGGGGAGAGCCACCATCACATACACTATACAAGTCAGATTCATAGTCGTAAAGGTTTGTGTATGAGTTGAAATATCCTTTCTTTTTCTTTTCTTTATTTTTCATTTTATGCACTTATTGCATAAATGTTTTCTAGGGACTAGCAAAGGCAAGTATAGGGGGGTGACGAGTCTCCATTTCATCACCTTTATTCTATCATTTTGCATAAATTTAACATTCATCCTTTGCTGTATAAATACTATATAAAATACTGTTTTTAATTCCAAAATCATATAATAAAGAAAATAAAAGAAAAAAATGCCAATGGTATTTTATAACCCTAAACCCGAGATCTAGGCATCTTGATAACTAGGTCGATTAGGAATAAAGTCGGGGGAGATAAGGGCCAATAATACAATATAAATCCCATTTATTAATTCATTTTTTTTATTTCTAGGACCTATTTTATTTTCTATGTTTTATACCTTAAATAAAGAAACCTTTTGTTTAACACAAAAATCGAGTGGTCGTATTTTCTACACAAGGCGGGAACACAGTCATCGAGGTGACCGGCAAGAAATTTGGATTAAGACAACAATTAACCCATAATGATGATCAAGCAATGAAAATAAATGTGGAGTTAAAATTTATTTTATTTTAATTCTACAAAATGTGTATATAGTGTGCAAGTATGTAGAGTGTAGAACACACAGAGCAAACTAGATAGATCGAGCAAAAATGACTGCAAAAGTGAATGTGCTTATGTGTCTATATTTCTTTTTATGGGTTTTTTTATTTTTATATATTTTTTATATTTTGTTTTTTAATTTTCTATTTTTATATTTTCTTTTAAGATTTTTAATTTCTTTTTCTTTTTGTTAAAATATACAATAATGCTATATTCAGAGTATATACACAATATAGATTAATATATATATATAAACTAATAAATATAGTTAACTAAAGAAAGTAAAATATTTTTGGGTTTTAATTAATTTTTTACTATTTTTGTGATTTTTTAATAAAAATTTCTAGTTTTTATATATTTTGAAAGTCAATAATACCCTAAATCAGGGTTTAATTAAATACCCAATATTGAAAAGGAAGTTAAAATATCAAATGGAGTGCAAAATTTTCCAAATCCATTTTAATATAAAGATATATTATTACTAAAATTTAGAAATAGAAAATATGATTTTGGAGATTTTTAGAGATTTTTTATATTTATATTTGGGTTTTTTAGGTTTTTCTAATTTTATGAGTTTTCTTTATATTTTTTTTATGAAATTTTGGTCTGAAGGTTAAAAATACATAAAAAATATAAAAACTTATTTTTTGAAAATTTTCAAATGATTTTTATATTTTTATGGGTTTTATAATCTAAACAGGGAAGAAAAGGGCTAATTTTAATTTTTATAAAATAGGATAAATGATTAAAATTAGAAAATAACAGAGAGTGGATTTTTGTGGATTTTTATATCCTGAAGTGCATGCAATCAGAAGTGGACACCTATTTTTGTGGATTTTTAAATAATGTAGCTATTAAAAAAAGAGAAAATAAAAGGAAAGTATGATACTAAGTGGGGTATTTTTGTAAATAAAATAAAGTTCGACGTTCTTCCAGCAAACTTCACAAAAGTATATAACTACGTTAAAAATTCCTAGGCCAAACACAAATATCCAAAATTCTAAGGTTACGCCTGCAAAATTGCCACCTCACATGGTGATCCATATGAGGTGACATTGCGCGTACTTGGATTCAAATATCAATAATTCTAGGGGACGTTTGCAATTATTACAAAAATATTATAAACACCAAGGAAAAGTTTTAAGATTAATTAATAAATTACAAAAACATGTGGGTAAAGGTTACAAAATACCCAAGGTAGGGCACGATTGATAGGTTGATATCTGTCACTTGAGCCATGTGTCGACACCTTGTGGCCCGATGATGCTTTGACTTGAAAGATGCAGATTAGATCCTCAGCAGAAGATCGATGGTAGGGGCTCTGCAGCATCCGACGAGTGCTGCACTCCAGGAAGAATGGGGCCTCATCGAACGATGGAGGAGGAAGGTGGACGAACTCCACCGAGGTGCAGTTCCACCGGTCAAATATCGCTCCTCCGGTGGTCTTTGAAGCTCTAAAATGGCCCAAGATGCTCCCGTGGGAATCCTATAGCAGTTGGGGGTGTCCAAAAGTGCTGACATTCACCGGAGTTCTCCTACGGCGTCGAGGTCGAGGAGGAACTCCAGGTTCCTCTAGCCAAATCCAAAAAATCACCCCCATGCATCGTTTTGCTCCAGATACATGCAAAAGGGAGTTATAGGATCGAGGGCAAATCGCCTCGACCCTACGGCTAGTGAATGTAAGCATAGGCTGGTGTGGTGGCGATGCTCCGTCGAGGCGAGGAAGAGGAGCACCGGGAGACTAGATCAAGGATGGATCTAGGTGAATGGGTGGTGGAACGGGGTGAGGGAGCGAAGGGGTAGGAGAATAAGGGTGATGGTAGATCGAGGCACTAGATGAGCACTCTGGAAAGATCCGTAGGAGGCTAGCTCCGATGAACTACGAGGCGATGATTTGAGCTACCAAAACACGAGAATAAAGGTAGAAATTAAATCTATTGCTAAGCCTAATATAAGAAATGCTTGAAAATATAAGGTAGCTCACCAGAAAAATGGGAAGCAGACCTTGACGGTGGGTGGCCAGAGGTGGTGGCGGAAGCACCATTCAACTTCGCCAGACCTCGCTCAAGGTAGCTGGAGGAGAGCTGTCACCTCTCCTGTCCTGAGCACTATAAAAGGGAGGCCCAAGATTGGTCAAATAGGGTTCAAAAAATCAGATTGAAGTTGGATGGGGGGTTTGGTATAAGTGACCAAGGCATCGGGAAGATAGAGGTGCTGCAGGTGCTGCAACGATCCAAAGCCCAAGGAAAGATCTGGGCGTGAATCACCAATGCACGAGGAGGAACAGTCGTCAAGCGCTCGACGTGAGAAGGTGACAGAATCGAGCCTCAAAAAATTGAGAATCGAGTCAAAAACTAGGTCAACATAGGGCCTCGGTCAGAGAGTTGGCCGAGGTCAACGGTCGGGTGAACCTGACTATTCCACGTGGACTAATCAGAAAAAAACCCGACCCAAAATTATTTAAAAATTTGATAACAAATAATAAACGAATTTATCAAATTTAATTTATAAAATAAAAATGTTTATTATTTTATAATTTATCTTATTGTGATTTTTATTTGTTTTTTAGGGTTTTGTACTTACAAGTTACTTTTTAGGGTTAAATTATAGGTATATTAATCTATGTTTTTTGTGTCTTTTATTTTTTATCTGTATTTTTGATTTTATTATTTTATTTTTTCATAAAATTATAAATATTTATTGGTACTTAAATATATTTTTATTATATTTTTTTGATATATTATTTATACTTAAATAAATAGGTATATTTATTATATAGTATAGATAAAGGTATTTCATCTATATATTTTATATTCATATTTTAATTTAATGTTTTATTTATGTTTTCATTCTAGTTTACTATGTACATATATTATATATAATATTTAGAAAAATATAAAATATAAAATATAAAAATATAAAAATAATAAATAATAAATAAAATGATTATTTTGATCAGGTATCTTATACAATAGGGGTCCAAAAACTAACTTTCATACCTTAACTCCAAAAAATATGAATCTACCATAATTAAATAGATTATTAAAAGTTATATACAATTAAAGGTGACTTTCATATATTTTGAGTTTTTATTTGAGAGATATGGATTTGGGAAGTTGGGATTTTGGAATCTTATTCTGCGTATTTCTTTTACAATATGTATTATTTTTGTATGAAATCAATTTTGTATTTTGCTATATTTTATTGTCTACAACTTTCATGTTAAAAGTTTCTTTATTTGAGATATAAAAATTAGAAATAAAAATAGGTTTCCAAAAATGAATAAATAATGAATTAGTGAATGGGAATTTTATGGTATTTTGGCCCTTATCTCCCCCAACTTTAGTCCTTGTCGATCTAGTCATCAAGATCCCCAGGTCTCGGGGTTTAGGGACATAAAATATATTTGATATTTCATTCTTTTTATTTTCTTTATTCTATAAAATTAGCATTAAAATCAATATTTTATACAATATTTATACAGCAAAGCATGACTGTTAATTTACCTAAATTAGAGGTATTTACATACATTTACTAGGGTTTTTAAGGCCAGAATGATAGAAAAAGTGATGAAATGGAGATTCATCACCCCCTGTACTTGCCTTTGATATCCCTATCAAACACTCCATCACCCCCTATACTTGCCTTTGATATCCCTATTAAACACTTATGCAATAACTGCAGAAAGAGAAAAAGAAAGAAAAGAAAATGAAAGAAATTGAATTAGGTTTATTTATCAAACTTGTCTTCACAAAATCAAAGTTTGGAGCTTAAGTTGGACCTTGGGAATTTTAATGCGGGTGGATCTTATTGGGAATTGGATTTGAAATCCAACAGACTTTGAGAATCCCAAAACTATGCTCAAGTCTCCTCAATAGCCAGGTCAGAATACTTCAACTCATATGCAAACCCTTATGACTATGAATCTGACTTGTACAGTGTATGTGATAGTAGCTCTCCCCAACTGAAATGACAAAGAGATTGACTTCTCCAGCATGACAACCCAATTATTCCCCAATCCAACAACTCCTTCCTCGAGGAGCAGGTTATTCCCTTATAAGTTCAAGTGACAACCGGCTCAAGAGGAGGAGGTGAAGAGAATAATGGACGGTTGACAGTGTAGCTACCTATCCTTAGATGAAAGACCAGTGTAGTCAAGTCATCCTGCTGCAGGCTCACATGATATGACTTAAAGTTAAAGCTTGCTTATTGACTATACAAATATATACACTCCGGCAGGCATTTTTATTTTCAATCAGGCTTGCCCACTTTTTTAGAGTTTTGCTTTTTGTTTTTTCTTTGAAGTACTACTTACAACATCGTTTACATAGGGCATTTTTCCTCTTGAGCCAGTAGACTATCCCTCTTTTGAAGCATTATTGCAACCCACACTCTCCTCTTTTTAGACGCCTCTGCTACTGGACGGGTTGGGGTGTACTTCCCTCCCTAGAGGAGGACAAATGTTTCCACTTGTATGCGTCTCATACCAGGGAATCCTATCCCCTCACCACTTCAACTGAGTTGAGCTAAGTGAAAGGTGCATGTGTCCAAGTTAGGTCATTATCAACAAGGGCCATGCATGTGCTCTGAAGTACTCTACCTCGGTAGTCAAGAATACAACGAACTAAGTCTTACGATTCTCAAAGAATTAAGTCAACTAGACCTGAAGTACCTCAATTCCAGCTCCTATATGGTTCTTGTTATTAGGTAGATTTAAGGTCCAACCAAGCTCCAATCTTCGAATTTTACTTAGACTTGTTCAATTATCAAACTCAATCCGAAGAATGTGAATGACATGCAAATGCTATGTAGAAAATATTTTTGTGATGAAATTTTCAAAGATTTTGAACTTTTTTATGGATTTTTAAAAAAGTTGATGCATATGGAATTTTTGGTACTTTCAAAAAGTTTTTACAAATGTTTTGGTATTTTTAATTTCGCAATTGTTTTTTTGACTTTTGAACACAAAAGATTTTGGATAAAAACTAGGTACAAATATTTACACAGGGATGCATCTTAGATTTATAATAATTATTTTTTAATAATTTACAGGGGGTAAGTGATCATTTTTATAGAAATATATAAATAATTTTAGTGTGATGTATATATTCCTCAAACTTATTCGAAAACCGTTTTACAAATAATTTTGAGAATTATAGTCCAAAATAATTTTTATAAACAATATTTACAAACATTTACACACATTTGAAAATCATTTTGCAATGGTTTTTCAAATAGTATATATAGATTTTTCAAAATATTTTTACAACCATTTTCCAAATGATTTGCAAATAGATTTTCCAAAAATTTTATTTCACATAAAGAAGATAAGTTTTTACAAACCAAAATAATTTTAGAAAGATTGAAAATATTGAACAAATGTTCTCCAAAAAGTTTTCAAAAGTTTTTTTAAAAATATTTTCAAACTATTTTTCAAACCATTTTGCAAAAACTATTTTTACCTAATTTATTAATAAGTAAATACAACAAGAATTTGAGGAATAATATTCATCTTCTACCGAGTGTTTTCTAATGAATTTAATAGTATATTTTATATAGTATTTTAGCCATATTTATTATTAAAAATACGAAAGTATGAATAACACACTATACACAAGTATATACGGAGTATCTACGACCCCCTATACTTAGCTGGAGCTATGCCCTCATAGACTAGAGAGAAAAGAGAAGACATGACTTGTACTGGATATAGAAAAGTCTAAATAATAAAGGAATGAATGATGAAATAAATGAATGAGAAGTTGATCGTCCCCCCTATACTTAGGATCAAACAATCCTAAGTATAACACTCTATACACAAGGAAGGGAGGGTCAAGGGTGGGAATGAACATATCATACTCAGACTGTCTCCCCCTATACTTAGGGCAAGATATCCCTAAGTATAGATAAGAAGATGAGATAATGGAGAGGATCGAAAAATGGCAGAACTCGGGGTGCACACCCCCTATACTTAGGACAAAGTACGTCCTAAGTATGGAAGACTGACAAAAAGGGGCGACTCCTTTTCATAAGAAAAAGAAAAATGAAAAGAAAAGAAGACAAGTCAGATGAAGATAGAAGAAGTGATTGAAGAATGTACACATCACCTCCCTATACTTTATGGTAAAAGAGCCCTATGTATAGGCAACAACAAGAGTGATGAAATGAAACAAAGAAAGAACACTCGGCTCGTTCACCCTCTAAACTTATGACAAAGTACGTCCTAATGAAGGCACACACAAGAATGGGTTGGATGAGCGATACGGGGTGTTGAAGGAAGATAAACGAAAGCGAATATACAATATGAATGGATGTACAAAGAATCAAGCTGAGGGATATATTTGATAAGATGCAGGTCGACATCATGGTCCTCAGTAGACAAGTGCCAATCAGGATTGACCTAGTGAAGATCCTCAATGGTCCTAGGGTGTAAATGCAACGACGGGTCCGTGGAAGTAGTATGGCTAGGTCTGGCCTTAGGTGTCCCGCAGATGTCAAAGTGAAAAGGGGCGAACTCATCAATGGAAGAAGTAATGTCAAGGTCATCCTACGAGGTCTCTCCTAGGTTAAAACCAAAAGGAACGAACTCACCTATGGAAGTAGTCGAATCATGTTTGTCCTCTACAGTCTCAACCAGATCATCATTCTCATCAAAAGGCCCAAATTCCTAGATAAAAGCAACAATATCAAATTCGGCCTTATTAGTCTCATCAATATCCGCCATCCACTCTAAAGTTTAATCGTGTAAATCCCACGGATGTCATCAATGCATCGCCCAGTACCACTAGAAGGAACTTCAAGGTCCATGATTGCCGAGTCTTACTCCATGGGGAGGAATTCTGGGGTCTTAGTGGAATCCAACATACAACAAAAGTCTCTGATCGTCTCGTCAAGGTCATGGTCCTCGGAGTGGTCGGCTAAGATAGGTGTAGATGCATCAGGTGCACATCTCTGCTCGACAGTGGGTGTAGTGATAATCACCTCGCTCCCGTCAATAGGACGGAAGAAAATATCTCCTGATCCATAGTCAATAATGACTCTCGCAGAGGTGAGAAAGGGTAGTCCCAAGATGATTGGAGAATGCTCCCCAGTGGAGGTTTCCATGGGCAATACGATAAAATTGACAGTGTCGCTCATGCCCTGAATCGAAATGACAGTGTTTTCAAGGGTACCCTTCAGACTCTTTTTTTATCCATCAACAAACTGAACGATCATCTTATTTTTGCTTTAGAGGCCCTAAGTGAAGAGAATATACCAACGAGAAGGGTATGATATTAATCGAAGCACCACCATCAAAGAGAGTGTAATAACAATTATGGTCAGAGATGGTGCAACCGATGAACGGTGTGGTCGTGTTCCTTTTCCTAGGAATTTGATGGTGAGTGATGGCGTGGGCAGTGGCCATGGTCAAGATATGAAGCTCAGATCTGCTCCTTTGCTTTCTCTTCTTAAGTTGAGGGGAAGATAAATGGATCATGTCCTAGTGAAGTGGGGCTTTAATGATCTCATGAATGGTGGCCACCACTTAGGGTTCAGTCAATATTTTTTGAATTTTTAGATCTCCTCCATACAAGGGAGGAGATCAAAATTAGCATATACACAAGTATGACTAAGAGTAGTCTGTACAGTGCCGTCCTCGGGGTCAAGGATGGGACATGATGTGAGTGAGTATGTGGTCAAATGATCTAGCAGGTAGGCCTTCTCCTTAGAGTCTGAATCAACCAAGTTTCTCTCAAATTATTTTTGTATTTACAATTTTTTCTCATTTTTTTAATTTTGGGTAATTACAAGCTCTGATGGAAATGCTCAATTGAATCCATCTCGTCAGATCATGAAGTGTCAATGTGGCTCTTATTTAGTCAAGTGAGGTTGTCAATCCTCGAATTCATATGCTTCATGAACTGGGTCAAGGTCTCAAGTGTGGATGCCATCAGAGGTGACTTCAATAGGTCCGGCTTAGGTGAATGTGAAGGTGGAAAATGTGAAGGAGATGGTGGATAAAAATCTGAGGCCTAATACTGTGGCTGAGGTGGATATGTAAAAAAATAGGAGGAAGGTCCTCCTAGAAAAAGGTAGGTGGACCAGCTGGAGGGTACGAAGGATCCGGAAAGTTCAGAATAAAATGTGCTCCAGTCAGCCATCTTGAAACAAAAGGAAAATGATCGAGAGAGCATGATGGTCAAATCAAAAGAAATGAGATGAAAGGCACAAATGCATAAAAGATTTGGTATGCACACAAACAAACATAAACAAACTCAGACAAAACAAACCCCTCAATTCACCTACTCAACTCGGTAAAGACCGTAAAAGTTCGATCTTTTTATCTTGTCTGTCTTAGAGTTAGGTGACATGTAAAAAAAATGTACAAACATTTATTGGCTTATGGGATTTATGCAATTAACCTTAGTGTGTACATATGCAAGTAAATGCGAAGACAATGAGGGGATTACTCGCCCCAAGATAAATATTTTCTTTTCAGTCTTTTATAGGGTCAAGTAATATAAACAGTCCCAATTTTATTGTTATCACTTTTTCAGATTTTTAATATGAATGCATAAATCCTATCGAGAAATCAATTCCTTTTAGCTCTTAAGTGGTCAAGGTAAGAGGGAGAGTGGGAAAAGCAATGCAAGGCGAAAATGATGATGTATGTAAAAGAGAAATGCTCACCTTGCCTCCAGCACTCTACCTGCAAGGATGCTAAGTTGAAACCTAACTATATATAAATACAATTCGATGAAATCACCTTAGGTACATAAATTGTTACTAGCGTCAAGAATAATATGCTAAATATCTAGAAGTGAGATCCAAAAGGACAGTCTCAGAAGTGCATCAGTGTCTGCCACAATGGATTCTGCAAGCGCTGTAAAGCACTTCTCTCAGTGCTCGATCTCAAATCCGAATAAATATCAATTTATAGATTTGACGAAGTCCAAACGTAACTATAGGTACAAGCAATGATATTAGATGTTCCTTAATTTATCGTCAAGAAAATCCTACAACTAAGGCTCAATCACAAAAAATTAAGAAATAGAATCGGGAAACAAAAGAAAAATGCGAAGAAAACATGAGAAAACTGATAAGGGCCCCAATGGAACAATCCCTCAGGTACTGGACCTCGTGAAGTGTTACAATAAAACATACAAGTGGCTTTGTCTTCAAAATGCCTCCGGGTCCTTCTTTGATGCAAAGTCAAAGTCGCCTCACGTGGGTGCATAGGCGCTCCAAAGAGAGCTTTTCCCTCGATCCACGTTCCTCACAACAAATCTAAACAAGGAGAACGGTCAGACAATTCAACAATGCCTATCAAATAAAAGAGAAAATAAATTAAATGAAAACAGACAAATAAATCGCAATAAATCAAAGGATCAATCTACAGGCAGTTGCTCCCCAACAACGATGCCATTTGATTAAATCAAAAATCGAGCTGTTGTATGTTCCACACAAGGCGGGAACATAGTCGTCGAGGTGACAGACAAGAAATCTACAATCAGAGAACAATTAACCCACAATGATGATCAAGCAATGGAATAAATGTCGAGTTAAAATTTATTTTATTTAACTCTACAAAATGTGTGTATAATATGCAAGTATGTAGAGTGTCGAACACAAGGAGCAAACTAGATAGATCGGGCAAAAATGAATGCCAAAGTGATTGTGCTTATGTGTCTATATTTCTTTTTGTAGGTTTTTTTAATATATTTTTTGTTTTGTTTTATATTTGTTTGTATTTTGTTTTTTAATTTTTTGTTTTAAATTTTCTTTTTATATTTTTAGATTTTTAATTTATTTTTCTTTTTTTTAAAGATATAGCAAAGCTATATTTAGAGTATATACACAATATAGACTAATATAGATATAAATACTAATAAATATAGTTAAAAAAAGAAAGACATATTTTTGGTTTTAATCATTTTTTTACTATTTTATGATATTTTTATGAAAATTTTCTAGATTTTATATATTTTTAAAGTTAAAAATGCCCTAAATCATGGTTTAATTAAATACCTTAAATTGAAATGGTAGTTAAAAATATCAAATTGAATATAAAAATTTCCTAATCCATTTTAACATAAAGATAATTTTATAAATAAAATTTAGAAACAGAAAATATGATTTTTAGGATTTTTAGGGATTTTTTATATTTTTATATGGGTTTTTGGAGTTTTCCAATTTTAAGAGTTTGCTTTTATAATTTTTAGGGATTTTTTATCTGACGGTCAAAAATACATAAATAAATATAAAAACTATTTTTTGGATTTTTTTCAAAAGCTTTTTATATTTTTTATGAGTTTTATAATCTAAACAGGGAAGAAAAGGGCTATTTTTATTTTTATAAAATATGATAAATGCCTAAAATTGCAAAATAAATATACATGCAATCAAGAGTGGACATCAATTTTTGTGGATTTTTTCGAGCATCATAGCTATTTAAAAAAATAGAGAAAATAAAAGAAAACTACAATACTAGTAGGGGCATTTTTTTAATAAAATAAAGTTCGAGGAGTTTACATCAAATTTCACAAAAGTATATAACTTAATTAAAAGGTTTCTGGGCTAAACACAAATATCCGAAATTCTAGGGTTAAGCACAAAATTGCCACCTTAAGAGGGGAGCCACATAAGGATATGTGGTGCAGACCTGGATGTAAATATCAATAAATCCGGGGGGGGTCATTTGCAATAAGTACAAAAATATTATAAAGGCCAAGGAAAGTTTAGAGACTAACTAATAAATTAAAAAAATAGGGCGTTATCGAATGGCTGATATCTGTCACCTAAGCCATGTGTCGACACTCGGTGGCCTGATAAAGCTTCGACTTGAACGACACATATTAGATCCTTTGGCAGAAAATCTACGGTAGGGGCTTTGCATCATCCGACGATTGCTGCACTCTAGGAAGAACGGGGCCTCATCCAACGATGGAGGAGGCGGGTGGATGAAATGGGAAGAACTCCACTGAGGCGGAGTTCCACCGGTCAGATCTCGCTCCTCCAGCGGTCTTTGAAGCTCCAAAATGGCCCAAGATGCTCTTATGGGAATCCTCTAGCGGCTCGGGGCATCCAAAAGTGCTGACATTCACCGAAGTTCTCCTACGACGTCGAGATCGAGGTGGCCAAATCCAAATATCACCCCCAGGCATTGTTTCTCTCCAGATACCAGTAAGAGGAAGTTAGAGGATCAATGGAAAACTGCCTCGATCATGTGACTGGTGAACATAGACGTAGGGTGGTGCAGCGACTATGCTATGGTGAGGTGAGGAAGAGGATCACCGAGAGACTAGATCAAGGACGGATCTGGGTGAATGTGGTGGAACAAGTTCAGTCTTTTTATCTTGTTTGTCTTCGAGTTAGGTAAGAAGTAAAAAAAATGTACAAACATTTATTAGCTTATGGGATTTGGGCATTAACCTTAGTGTGTACGTGAGCAAGTAAATGCGAAGACAATGAGGGGATTACTCGCCCCAAGATAAATATTTTTCTTTTTAGTCTTTTCTAGGGTAAAGTAATATTAACAGTCCCAATTTTATTGTTATCACTTTTTCAGATTTTTAATAAGAATGCATAAATCCTATCAGGGAATCAATTCCTTTTATCTCTTAGGTGGTCAAAGTAAGAGGGAGAGTGGGAAAAGAAATGCGAGGCTAAAATGATGATGTATGCAAAAGAGAAATGCTCACCTTGCCTCCAACACTCTACCTGCAAGGATGGTAAGAAGAATTGAAACCTAACTATATGAAAATACAATTCTATGACCCTAGGTACATAAATTGTTATTAGCATGAAGAACAATATGCTAAATATCTAGAAGTGAGATCCAAAAGGCCGGTCTCGGAAGTACATCAGTGTCTACCACAACGGATTCTGCAAGCGCTGTATAGCACTTCTCTCAGTGCTCGATCTCAAATCTGAATAAATAGTAATTTATAGATTTGACGAAGTCCAAACGTAAATATAGGTACATGCAATGTTATTAGATGTTCCTTAATTTATCGTCAAGCAAATCCTACAACTAAGGCTCAATCACACAAAATAAAGAAACAAAATCGGGAAACAAAAGAAAAATGCAAAGAAAACACGAGAAAACCGATAAGGCCCCCAAGGGAACAATCCCTTAGGTACTGGACCTCGTGAAGTGTAGAGTCCTGAGAGTCTTGTATTATTACAATAATTGTATCTCTCTCCTTGAATTACAAAAATAAATACATTAAAAATACAAGTGGCTTTGTCTTCAAAATGCCTCCGGGTCCTTTGATGCAAAGTCAAAGTCACCTCACGTAGGTGCACAGGTGCTCCAAAGAGAGCTTTTCCCTCGATCCACGTTCCTCACAACAAATCCAAACAAGGAGAATGGTCAGACAATTCTACAATGCCTATCAAATAAAAGAGAAAATAAATGAAGTGAAAATAGACAAATAAATCACAATCAATCAAAGGATCAATCTATGGGTAGTTGCTCCCCAACAATGATGACATTTGTTTAAACCATAAATCGAGCGGTTGTATGTTCCACACAAGGCGGGAACATAGTCGTCGAGGTGACAGACGAGAAATCCGGAGTAAGACAACAATTAACCCACAATGATGATCAAGCAATGAAAATAAATGTGGAGTTAAAATTTATTTTATTTAACCCACAAAAAGTGTGTAGAGGGTCGAACACAAGGAGCAAACTAGACAGATCAGGCAAAATTTGAATGCCAAAGTGATTGTGCTTATGTGTCTATATTTCTTTTTGCGGGTTTATTTATTTTTATATATTTTTTGTTTTGTTTTATATTTGTTTGTATTTTGTTTTTTAATTTTCTGTTTTATATTTTCTTTTTATATTTTTATACTTTAATTTATTTTTCTTTTATTAAAGATATAATAAAGCTATATTTAGAGTATATACACAATATAGACTAATATAGATATAAATACTAATTAATATAGTTAAAATAAAGAAAGACAAATATTTTTTGTTTTAATTATTTTTTTACTGTTTTGTGATTTTTTAAGAAAATTTTCTAGTTTTTATATATATTTTAAACTAAAAAATACCCTAAATCATCGTTTAATTAAATACCTAAAATTGAAATGGAAGTTAAAAATATCAAATGGAATATAAAATTTTCCAAAACCATTTTAATATAAAAATAATTTTATAAATAAAATTTAGAAACAAAAAATATGATTTTAAGATTTTTAGGGATTTTTTAAATTTTTATATGGGTTTTTGGGTTTTTTCAATTTTTAAGAGTTTGCTTTTATAATTTTTAGGGATTTTTGTTCTGAAGGTTAAAAATACATAAATAAATATAAAAACTATTTTTTGGATTTTTCAAAAGATTTTTATATTTTTTATGAGTTTTATAATCTAAAAAGGGAAGAAACGGGATATTTTTTATTTTTATAAAATATGATAAATGCTTAAAATTGCAAAATAAATAGACATGCAATCAAGAGTGGACATCAATTTTTGTGGGTTTTTTCGAGCATTATAGATATTAAAAAAATAGGGAAAATAAAAGGAAACTACAATAATAGCAGGGGCATTTTTGTTAATAAAGTTCGAGGATCTTCCAGCAAATTTCACAAAAGTATATAGCTTAATTAAAAAGTTTCTAGGCCAAACACAAATATCCAAAATTCTAGGGTTATGCACAAAATTGCCACCTCAAGTTGGGAGCCCATGTAAGCAGACGTGGTACAGACCTAGATGTAAATATCAATAAATCTGGGGGGTCATTTCCAATTAGTACAAAAATATTATAAAGGCCAAGGAAAGTTTATAGACTAACTAATAAATTAAAAAAATAGGGCGTTATCGAATGGCTGATATCTGTCACCTAAGCCATGTGTCGACACTCGGTGGCCTGATAAAGCTTCAACTTGAATGACACAGAATAGATCCTTGGCAGAAAATCTACGGTGGGGGCTTTGCATCATCCGACGGTTGCTGCACTCTAGGAAGAACGGGGCCTCATCCAACGATGGAGGAGGCGGGTGGATGAACTAGGAAGAACTCCACCGAGGCGGAGTTCAACTTGTCAGATCTCGCTCCTCCAGCGATCTTTGAATCTTCAAAATGGCCCAAGATGCTACTATGGGAATCCTCTAGAGGCTGGGGGCATCTAAAAGTGCCTACATTCATCGGAGTTCTCCTACAGCGTCGAGGTCGAGAAGGAGCTCTAGGTTCCTTCAACCAAATCCAAAAATCACCCCCAGGCGTCGTTTCTCTCTAGATACCAACAAAAGGGACATAGAGGATCAATGGAAAACTGCCTCGACCATGTGGCTGGTGAACATAGGCGTAGGGCGGTGCGACGGCTATGCTACGGTAAGGTTAGGAAGAGGAGCATCGAGAGACTAGATGAAGGACAGATCTAGGTGAATGTGGTGGAACAGGGCGAGGGAGCAAAGGGGTAGGAGAATGAGGGTGAAGACGGGTCAAGGCACTAGCGGAGTACTATGGAAACGTTCACCAGAGGCTTGCTCCAGCGAACTACGGGTTGGTGATTTGAGCTACCAAAATGCGATAATGAAGGCGGAAATTAAATCTACGGCTAAGCCTAAGCTAAGAATGCAAGAAAATAGAAGGTAGCTCACTGGTAGAACTGTGAAGCGGACCTCGACGACGGGTTATCGGAGGTGGTGGCGAAAGCACCTCTCGACTTCGTCGGTCCTCTCTCGAGTTAGCTGGAGGAGAGCTATCACCTCCCCTATCCTGAGCACGGCAAAAGGGAGGCCCAAGCTTGGTCAAATGGGGTTCAAAAATCGGATCGAAGTTAGATGGTGGGTTTTGTATAGATGACCAAGGCATGGGAAAGATCGAGGTGATGTAGGTGCTGCAGCGAACCAAAGCCCAAGGAAAGATCTGGGCTTAAATAACCAATGCACGAGGAGGAAAAGTCGTTAAGGGCTCGACACGAGAATGTGAAAGAATCGAGCCCCAATAAATCGAGAATCCAGTCAAAAAGAAGGTCTGACAAACCTAGGGGCTCATTCTGAGAGTTGACCGAGGTCAACGATCGGGTGAACCTGATTGATCCACGTAGGCAAATCAGAAAAACCCGATCCAAAATTATGTAAAAATTCGATAAAAAATAATAAATGATTTTTTTTAAGTTATAAAATAAAAAATGTTTATTTTTTCTAAATTATTTTATCATGATTTTTATTTATTTTTTAGGGCTTTTTAATTACAAGTTACTTTTTGGGGTTAGATTATAGGTATATTTATCAATGTTTTTGTGTCTTTTATTTTGTATTTTTTACAGTTTATTAATTTATAAAATTATAACTTTTTTAGATACTAAAATATATTTTTATTATATTTTTCTGGTATATTAAGTACGCTTAATTAAATTGGTATATTTATTGTATAGGTGTAGATATAGGTATTTCATCTATGTACTTTATATACATATTTTATTTTTATGTTTTATTTATGTTTTTCTTATAGTTTTAATATGTACATATATTATATATAATATTTTAAAAATAATATAAAATTATAAAAATAATAAATAATAAAAAATGATGATTTTAGTCAGGTATATTATATAATAGGGGTCCAAAACCTAGCTTTCACACCATTTCATATTTTTTGGAGTTAAGATGTGAAATTTAGGTTTTTGAGACCTATTGTACAATATACCTGATTAAATATTCATTTTACTTATTCTTTAATATTTTTATAAATTTATATTTTATAATTTTGTAAATATTATTTATAGTATATGTACATATTAAAATTAAAATAAAACCATAAATAAGACATTAAAATAAATGTATATAAAATACATAGATAAAATACCTATACTTATACCTATACATTTAGTATACCTATTTACTTAAATTTACATATATATATATATATATATATATATTATCATCAAAATATAATAAAAGTATATTTAAGTGTATAAAAATAAGTTATAAATACATAAAATAAGAAAATAAAGTAACAAAATCTAAAATACAAAATAAAACCAAATATACAAAACATAGGTAATTATACCTATAAAGAAAATATAAAAATTAAATTGCAAATAAAAAGCTCTAAAAAATAAATACAAATCATAATAAAATAATATAGATAATATGAAACATTTTTTATTTTATGACTTTAATTTAATAAAACTGATTAATATTTATTCAATAATTTATAAATAATTTTAGGAGGGATTTTCCTGATTGATCCACGTTGACCAACCAAGTGAATTTGTTAGTTGACCTCGGTCAACTGACTGACCCTCGCCTATAGCCCTTGACACCTCATTTGACCCACTTGTTCCTCGATTTTTGTCGCCCATTACAGTCATTTTTTAAGATAGATTCCTCTTCCACTTTTGATCCTTAATCATATCTCCATCACGCATGCGTGCTTTGTAGAGGAGTGGATCACTGCGTCGACCACTTCACCTCGATTCTTCAACCGTTCTATCCATCCTATACATATAGACTCTTCAATCCCTCTGTTGTTTTTTGAATCTTCTTTGAGCAGTTTCCTATCCTCCTTTTGCGCCTAAAGGCTTGAAGGAGGTGACAGCTCCTTTGCCATGCAGTTTTATTGATCGAGGAGGCAGCGTAGGGTTGCATCCCATACCTCCGACCATCACTGCCTTTGAGGTACTTGCTTCGTGGTTTTCTGAGCCCTAAGATATGTTTTTCTTACATTTCTAAATAGCTATTAGGCTCAGGTTTTAGTTTATGCATTTGTTTCCTGCTGTGAGTGTTTGATTTAGCTTAATCGACACAATTCGTAGTCATCAGAGCAGACCGTGGCCATCTATTCACGACCCCACTACTACTTCAATTCTATTCCTCTTCATCTTCTAACCATTTGACGCACCTCCGTTCCTTCAGTTTTTGCAAGGATCTGTAGCCCTAATCTCCCTTCTCGGCCGTACACCGGAGATCACCATGCATCCACCACCATCACCCATTTTTCTTTCTGAAGCTCGCCCGAGCTTAACCTTTTTGTCTATAACCTTCTTCTACAGGAAAGACCGATAAAAGGAGCTCTTTCTGAGAGCCATCAAACCACAAGAGTTGCTCCAGGTCCAGCACCGTCGCCATGCCCTTCTGATGGACCTGGGCTCATTTTGACTACACCTATCGGCGAGGAAGAACCCCATGAGCATTTTTCCCCTAGCTGAGCTCCTAGGGACGAAAGGAATCGGAGGCCAGAGTGATTTAAGTTGCTCGAGGTCCTGTTCTTCGTGAGTTCATCCAAGCAACCTTTGGGCCGTTGAATTGAAGGCCCGCTCCAAATCGCTCAGCCACCGTCCGATTGACAGTAGCTCCACCGTCAAATCGACTACTAGGATCCACTCCTAGCCTTCGATTGCGAACCAGTATCGGGCAGACTTGTGCTGCCACATGTATTAGTAATGGAAGCAGCGCCGTCCGATCGCGCGCCTTTTAGGTAATTTGCAAGATCTATCCCCATTTTTGTTGCATTTAATATTTAGTCTTGCGATTTATTTGTAATGTTTAGAACTTTTATGTAACTTGCAAGTCGGGCCCCCATTTTATTTATATTTACAGTTTGGTCCTCGCCATCAAGGTGTACGTGCTTGTGCACGTGGGCCTGGCATTTTGTGGTCGGACCCCTATCTTTGTATTTTTTTAGTATATAGTCTTTCATTGGTAGTTATAAAGTTTTAGACATATTGCAAAAGAACCCCCATAGTTTAATTAATTACAATCCAATCCAGTCCATGTCACCTAACGTGCGTTCGCACGTGAGGTGCGTTTGTAGGCTTTTTGCAACTACAACCTTTTGTCTTTTTGTGTTGTGATTTTATCCGCTAAATTTTTATTCCCGAATATATTTTTTTGACAATTACAGCAAGGCCCTAACTTTTTTTAATTACACATATGCCCCTACTAGAACATGAATTTTTTTGTATTTGTTGCATTTATTTAAAATATCATTTTCTCAGAAAAATCCAAAAAAATAGAGTTAGATTCCTGAATGCTTGTATCTTCATGCCCTATAATTACTTTAGCATTTTAGGACTTTTTAATATTTATTAAAAATAAAAAAGTGCAGATTAAGCCCCTGTTTGACTTAGAAAAGACAAAAAAATATAATAACATTTCGAATAATTCCCCAAAAATAGTTTATTAATTTAAATATTTTGAGCCTTTAGACCAAAAATCACTAAAAATAGAAAAAGAAAACTCTTAAAAATTAAAAATCCCCAAACTCCTTTATAAAAAGCTATAAAATTTATAAAAATTACAAAAATATTGTTTTCTATTTTATAATTGTCCTTATTTTATTTCTATATGTTGAAATTTATTTGAAGAATTTTGGATATATTTCAATATTTTTATCTTCATTTCAATTTGGGTATATATTTAATCCCTTATTTGGGATTTTTTTGACTTTAAAAATATATACAAATTTACAATATTCACCAAAAAATCATAAAAATAGTAAAAAAATTATTTAAAATCCAAAAAATATGTAATTCTATAATTTTAATTATTTTTAGTTATATTTATATTTACATGATATACTCTTTATTTTTAGTCTTACACATCCTATATTATATACTTAAACGAAAAAGAAATTAAAAAACTAAAAATATAAAAAGAAAATACAAAAATATAAAATTAAAAAATATAATAATATTAAAAAATAAAATAAAAAAATACAAAATAAAAAAATCCATATAATAAAATAGACTAAGAATCACACAATCACTTTTGCGCATTTAATTGCCTCGTCTATCTAGTTTTCTTCCTGTATTTGTCACTCTACACATACTTGCACCTATACACATCCGTGTTGTAGAGTTATAATAAATTTTATCTCAACAATTTATTTTGCACCGCTTTATATTTATTTGTGGGTTAATTGTTAAAATTTTGGGATTTCGTCTGAGGTAGCTTTGATGACTGTTGATCCACCTTGTGGATTGATAAGACTTCGGTAAAATATTAGTTATCTATAGTAATGGATCTGGAATTTGTGGCTTTTATAGGTTCCTCATCAGACGAATCGCCGTAAAATTTGACCTTCTCCTGTAGGGTCATTGTGCGTCTCTGGAGCTATTCCTAAATTTGAGTATGTCTTGTGTGCTTGTCCTTGGTGGTAGAAGATGTCACCTTTTGATGTTTGGAAGTTTTGGTGACATAAGATATTCCCTGAGTCGGATCTGTGAGTGGTTCAAGTATTTCATGAATTACGCCCACCTCGAAAATTGAACCACTCAAATAATCGCGACAATCCTCATAAACGTAGTCCAATTCCACACTTCATGTCTTTGGGTTCATCATAGGAGTAGTGTCAGGGTGGTTCTTTATAGAGATGTGGTGAGACTCAAAGTTCGATTCAACAATTGTTCTCTCGAGTGTCTCTCTTAGGGTATGTGTCTATGTTTCATGAGGAGAGGTCTAACCATATGAAGTGGTAGTCTCCTGATCACGATCGTCGGCTTTATGTTTAGTTGTCTCAGGGTCAGGCGTGTCCCTAAGAGTTTGATCATTAAAGTTCTGGTTCGGGAATCGTATGACTTAAGTCTCACAATCGATAATTTCCTTAGCAACAACTAAGAATGGCTTTCCCAGAATGATGGGAGACTCAGACAACTCTCCTCAATGGTCAATGTCTTGGACAATGAAGTCTACTCTATGTTTGACACCTTGAAAGCTCATGACAACTGAAACAATTCCTCTCGATCTTTTTATCGATCGTTCAGGAATTGAACGATCACTCTATTCTTTTTGAACGGTTCGAGTTCGAGTTGGTCAAACAAAACTTCAGGAGGATGTTCACAGTTGAGTCATCGTCAATCTGATTATGGGTGAATTCAGTGTTCCCAATTTCACAAGTACCCCTAGTTAACCATTTGACTTTATGGCTTTTACTCTTTTTGGTCATCACCATTCAACTTGCCATAGTTATTAAATGAAATTCAGTTCTAGATCTCTTTTTGCCAGTCTTCTTGGGAGATAATCGACTCTTCACAAATCTTTGAAGATCAGGCACATACTCTATGACCTTGATTAATGGAAGCTCTAAGATTAAACTTTTACAAAGTACTTCCATATCAATATTGTCCAATTTTGTTGATTTTTCTATTTTTTCTTAATTTTTGACATTTTTAATGAAGTCATTAGAGTGGTAAGTGGACTGGTCAGATTCTTATTGCACATTTGACTGAAGGTTCTGAACATGAAATGTCTCGGGTTCACTCTTTGTAGTCGTTACTTCTCCTTAGATTCTCATTATGTCCTTTACTATTTGGATGACATTATCAAGTTGTTCTATCAAAGCATCGGCTCTCTTATTGATTCGAGCGATGTCATCTGCTTTCATATCATGACTTGAAGATGATTGACCAAACTCGACATGTTGTGATTCCAGCATTTAACCTTAATCTGAGTTATAGTTATTTTCAATGGTAGCGGCCTAGTTTCGAGTCCTGTTTCCTTGAATCTGACTCTCATAGGTTTGGTCAAAGAAATTATGGTAGTGTGCTGGAAGAGAGTCATCCCGAGTAGGAGATGGTTCAGGTTGTGAATTCTTAATCATAACTGGGAATCTTGTTTCTCTATCAAATTTGGTTATGCTCATATCCATCCTCGAATTTGCTCACACCATTGTGGCAACATAATATTCATTTGGTTCTGCAAGCGGTTCATATCATGAATGTTCAACCGAATAAGGAATGGGGTGGAATGAGGGTGGAGTGTATAATGAATAGGGAAGACACGTCTTAAAGAAAGGATTCTTCTGATATGAGAATGAAGACGAAGATTGTCGGGATTCGGTCATGTAAGTAAAACCCATGGAGTCTGGGTATGAAAACCAGTATTTTGACATCTTCGAAAATGGAGGTGAAATGATTGACGAACTTCGACATATGTATGCAAGTGCAATGAGATTTGAACGCACACAATCTAATACACAATACAAACCACAAAATTCACCAACTCACACAGTGATGATCGTAAAAGTTTGGTCGATTATCTATTTAGTTTTCAATTGGTGATAAAACATGATATAAGTTCAATTACGCAAGATAAAAATGTGGGTTTTGGGCACTATCCTAGGGATGCGACCTCACCTCTCAATAAGCACAATATATCCTACATACAAGGATGGGGTTGCTCTCCCACAAACAATGATATTCAAATTATCTGATTTTCTAATTATTCAATAATGTTAGCAGTCCCCTTGTTTTAATTCGGCTATCACTTTGAATTTGAGTGGAGATCAATACACATCTACACGAGGATTCCAATTTCAATTAATCCTATGTGATTGAAAACCGATGGAGAATAAAAAAAGCCATGCAACGGGAAACACTATTATGGATGTAGAGTCAGAGATACTTACAGTGCTTCCTCACGATCTCCTTGCAGGATGCTAAATAGAATTGAAATTTTAATCTATATGAATGCACCGGAAAACCACTCCTAGAAATAGAATTTCTACTAACAAGTTATACAACAATTTAATTTGGCTAAATGAGATTCAATCTAGTGCGTCTAATTAAAGTGGAAGTGTGGGCCTAGTCCTAGGAGCAAAAAAAGAATCCTAGTAACTCTAATAGCCGCAATGCAATCCTAGGGTAACATAAATCACCACAAAATAGGGGTCAATAGAATGAGTATCCAGTCTGGGAAAAAAGCATGTCTTTAAATGAAGACCGATGTAAATGAGTTGTTACCCAAACTATTACAAATAATTACAAAAATAAAAGTTGAACTAGCTCTCCAAAAAATAAATTCTTCATGCTTCAAGTTGTCTGATCTACGTCAGCTTCCAAGAAATCCTCTCCAAGTCCACCAGGTACCTCACACGAAAAATAAGAGATCAAATATTAGATAGATATTCACAAAAAAATATACAAAAATAAATAATAAGAAAAATGCTGAGAAAATAAATGAAAAAAATAAATACAAAAAAATCGGCGGTAAGACTACCCGGGGATGGAAATCCTAAATCTAAATTACCTAAAAAATAATCCTAAACCATATACCTCCACAACAACGATGCCATTTGACGATGCTTGGAAATCCCTATGTTAATTTTAAGAAATTAACAGATGATGTTGTCAATGTTGTAGTCGGGAAATCTAGCGATTCATCAAAAATGATCACATCGTGAAATGATATGGAGAATTAAGTCTCAATATGACTGAATTTATTTATTTTATTTGGGTAAGTCCCAAGGTCAAACTCAGGAGGTAATACAAGGGTTCAAGATAAATAATTAAATAACATAAGAAATTATATTTTTAAATAGAAGAAGAATATTTTTGGAGTTTTTATCTTTTTAGCTTTTCATGGTTTTCTTTTTAAAGAGATGTAATTAATTATAAAAAGAAACTATGATGCATGGGTTTTGCAAAATATTTTTAATGGAGAGAAAATAATGCTATGATATGTAGTGAGAAATAAATAAATGCACTATTTTTGTAATGATGCAATACTATGATACTATTGATAATGCAAAGTTATGGTGAATATGGAGCAAGATGAACCAAGCATCGACCGATCAAATCAAGTGAACCTCCCCCACAATTTTCTGAGAATTAATATGCCAAATAATATTAGATTAGTCTCTTCATTAAATGTCCAAAAATCAAGGTACACGTTTTTGAGATAAAGAATCAATAAATAAAGGTGCTCAAAATGAACAAAATAGAACCTCAATTAATTAATACCAAATAATGTCTCAAAAATAGAATCGAAAGTGTTTGATATGATAGAGGATCAAATAATCTTCACAACAAGTACGTGAAAATACGATAAATAATGCTCAAGATATGAATAATTGACGTTTAGGGACTAAAATGGAAATAAAATAAATAAAATGTTTGCAGTTATACCATGAGAAAGGATCATACTGTAATATCAAAAAAGTTGTTGGACTTCTTCAGAATTTACTCTCGCACAGGGGTATATGTGTAATTCATGGAAGTTCTGGAGGTGACATTACAATTTTATCCAATGGGCACGTGCACCTCACGTGCCCCGGGGCTTGGCTAGGCCTTAAGGTGAATGAAGAGAACTGGAATGGCTCCAGTGTAATTTGCCCTCAGGCGCATGCGACACATGTGGTGTCCGCAGGCTCGGGCGGCGACTTCACACTCCATGTGTCTGCTCACTCTTTCTTAGGTTAATCCCAAAACTTGAGGTTTGGATAGTTCTTCGGAGTCAATCTAGACCGTCCGATGATGAGTTATCTGATCTAGCAGTTGGAATTTATATGTCTTTAGATAGCCTAGATGCTCCCCATTCTTGATGAGAGGGATCTGAATCTCAATACTAGAGACTGGTCTTCTATCCTCCATTGATGAAGTTGTTGCTGCCCGGAGGAATTGGTGGATGGCGGGGCTCCGCTCTGCGGTGGATAGAGCAATCAATGAGGTGTTGTGAAACGTTGGAATGGGAAGGTGCATGGGAAAGGATATGAGGGTGGAGATTCTGCAGGTGGAAAAGATAGTAGTCGAGTGATGATTGAGGCAGAGATGGAATGATTGAAGAAGCTGTGTTAGGATTGCAATAAATCGATGGATGAAGAAAACAAAGACAACGAAAAGGATGAGATCATCTGGGTTTGGTGGAGCACAGGGCTTGACTCCAATCATCACCTCCATACCCGGCGAAGTAGCACGGGGCTATGTTCTCGTAGCAATGATAAGCAGTATAGAAGATGACTTCACGGATCTTGCCATGATCGAGATCTTTGCCTGAAATGGGAGGCCGCTATCACCGGTATCCTCCTCCAGCTCTCTCTCTCCCTTGCTCTAATGAAATTGGCAGATCTGACGGATGCCTTTGATGGAGACAGCTGATGGAGTTAAATAGGAAGCAGAGAGATGATAAGGAGATGAGGTGATAGGTTAGGTGGTTAGTCGGAGAGGATAGGATATGAAGTGGAGGTAAGGAGATAGGGGCAAGGAGGAGATGGGTCGATGGGAGTATGGGTTGTGAGATTATCAGGGGGTTGGAGATGGGATATTCGAACATGGGTTCCTGGACTCGGGGAACTGGTGGTTAGGGGTTCCCAGGATGGCCGAAGTAGATAAGAAGAGGTGGTTAGGGTTGACAACATGGTGGTCAGCATGAGGCGACATAGTAGGGTGGAGGTGCAACATAATGCAAGGTAGAGGTGGGCGCTGGAAAGAAGACCCTCACGTGTAGGGCACGTGAGGAGAGGGGGAAGTGGATGCCACATGGAACACGAGGATGCGACCATGTAGAGGGGATAAATGAATATAAAAAATTAAAACTAGAAAAAAATAATAAATAATAAATAAAGTAAAAAAATATTAATTGATAAAATAAACAATAAATAGATAAATAAATAAATAAATAAGAAAAGAAATAAAAATAAAATAAAATAAAAGAAAATGGGGTGACACGTGGCGGCTCTAGGAGCGACCACGTGTCCCTCCTAGAAAAATAAAAAATCAATTTAAAGAAAAATAAAAAAAATAACAAAAGGGGATAAGTCAAAAAGTGGTCAACATAAAAGTTGCTCATCTCGCTGAGATCCACATCTTTTGTGAAGGACCAAAAACCAAAATAAATCATCTGTGAAGAAAACTAATTTTGGTGGCATCTTATAGATTTAAAATACCACATTTTGTGTATTGTGATTTTTTTGTCATTTTTAAATAAGATAAAAATAAAAATAGCTAAAATATAAAAGACACATTTACACCTGAATCTATTTTTTTGTATTTTTAATATATAAGAAAATAACAAGATAACATAAATAAATAAATGGGACATTTATACACTATACAAAAGGGCCCAAAATCCAAGTTTCACATACGAAGTCCGATTCTTATGAATTTAGTCTTGTTTTGAAGATAATTGAATGCCCGCTAATTCCAAAGTTAGTAGGAGTCCATAGGAGATTGTAAGAGAGAGATATTCCTGTTTTAATGTTTTTAGTCTCGAACTGGGGTTTGGTTTTTATTGGACAATTTACAAGTTACTATTTTTTAGTATTTTTTATTTATTAGTGTTAATGATATGTACACATTGAAAGTTGGTTTAGGTCAATTTGAATTAGCACGAATTAATTAAAAAATGCATGAACTTAGGTGAATATGAGAAGATGATAATTAATGCAGACATGAATACTAATTTTTGCAAATTAATTATCAGTGCATGAAATTTATTTTATGAAGTTCAGATACAAATGATCCTAAATTCTTGGGACGAAGCTATATTTTTATATAATTAGAGTGATGAATCACATATTCATCAACCCTACAAAATGTGTATATAGTGCGCAAGTGTAGGGGTTGAACTACTAAGAGTAAACAGTTGATAGTTAAAATTATTTGTAATTATTGTTAATTAATAATAATAATTGTTTTCCTACTTTTTAACCTTTTATCTGATTTTTATGTGGGTTTTTATCTATATTTAATATTTATGGGGGTTTTTATTATTTTATATTTTCTTTTATATTTTAATTTCATTTTTATTTTTTCTTATAATTTTGCAAAATTGTATTCCTTTTTTTAAAAAATAATATATATTTATATATAATAATAAGGATATTATAAATTATATAAATAATAGATAGAGTATTCAGTAAATAAAAGGTTTTTATTTTTTATAAACATAAATATACTCATAATATAGAAATAAAATATTTTTGGGTTTTTGTCATTTTTGGGTAATTTTATAGAAGTTTGTTAATTTTTATTTAATTTTAAGTTAACAAAAATATAACAAAACAGTGTTCAGTTTAAATATCCGAGATGGTTTTAGGTTTAATAAATGTAAACTGGTCCAAAATTAACTGAAAACTATTTTTAATATATAGTATATAGTATATAGAAACTTCAAATATAGGAAAATATTTTTTAGAGTTTTATACAATTTATGCTAATTTTATAAGTATTTTAGGATTTAGTGATTTGTTATGGGTTTTGCTTGGTAGTTTTATATGATTTTTGGATATGTGCTAGAAATTATATTAATTTAGCTAATGTCGTTTTTGGTAATTTTTAAAAGTGGTTCTATAGTTTTTTGTATTTTAAAATTTCGACAAGGAATAAACACATTTTTATATTTTTAATAAATAGGAAAAAAGTAATTTAATGCCAAATAAAAATAGGATAGGTTCAGCACAATTACACGGACTTAAATAAATTTTGCTATTATTTCTTGAGTTATAAAAGTTTTTAATAACATATACACAAAACTAAAAGCCACAATTTAGAAGGACCTCAATGTAATTTCAAAAAACATATATGTCATTTAATAACATGTCCTAAAACTAAGAGGGCATGCATGCAATTTTTATAAAGCCTCACTACACGTGAGGCGTGAGGTCCTAATAGAAAATACTAAGAAATACATGGGTCATATAAAATAACAAAATTTATATCTAGTAGCCATTATTTAAATTATTACAATTAATATTCATAAAAGCGGTGGGGGTTGTGTAAAATACCCAAAGATGCATGCCCATCTACAGTGTTGTATCATTCACTTAACCACATCGAACAACTGGAGGCGTGCTTCATTTCACGCATAATCGACGGCTCAAATGAGATCTATTCCAAGCCTTCCATCTAACGACACTAATGAATACCCATTCATTCACTTGTATTACTTTATTTTCTCTTTAAAACCCTTGTTAATGCATGTAAATATAACTAACTTGTATAAATTAACACTTTAACCTTTAATTGTCAATAAGTGCTTAAATACATGTATTTAAATACAAAATTGATGAATACAGAAAGAAAAAAAATAAAGAAGAATTGCAAATACGGATTGACCCTAAACCTCGAGACTAAGTCAATATTGACTTGGTCGACAAAGAATAAAGTAGGGGGAGATAAGGGCATAGAAATGCAGACAAAAGGATACTATCATCTAGAAACCCTATGTACACTGTGGATTCTTTCACCAAATTTATACATACTCTTTTAAACTTCAAATAAAAATACTTTCAACATCAAATATGTACATAATAATATATAGAAAATACAAAATTAATTACATAGAAAAATAATACACAGTGTGCTTGGGACACACAGGATAAAAAGTTGTAAAGAAAACTTTATAGACATGTGTCTTCTCCATACAAACTCAAAATTCACCTATCTCATCTTTATTGTTCATAATATTAAATCATCTATTTAATGGAGGCATTTCATTTAATTTGGAGTTAAGACGCAAAAGTTGGCTTTTGTGCCCTCATTGTGCAATATAACTGTATGTAATATTCAATATATTTATTCTTTCTAATTTTTACTTTCTTATATTTTGTATAATTGTAAATTTCAAAATATACGTACACAATTAAAATAAAAAAAACCATCAATAATAAAATAAAATAAAATAAAATATTTTTATGTATATGTAATGAATACCTATAATATACCTATATAATACATATATCTAATTATTTAAGTATATAACTAACTTCAGAAAAATAAAATAAAAATATGTACATAAATATTTAAATAATTTATAAATATAAAAATTATGTATATAAAATAATAAAATATAAAGTACAAAATAAAAATGAAATGCACTATATCTAGGTAATTATACTTATAATAATAATTGTAAAAATTAACACATAAGAAATAGGTCGATAAAAATAAATAAAAATCACCTAAATAGTACATAAAATAAGAGAAAACTTTCATATTTTAATAAAAAATTAATAAAATAATTTTCTATTTTAAATATAATTTATTTTTATTTTCATTTATATTTTCTCCTCTAGTGCCTAACGTGGCCCAATCATGTGCGTGTCTTGGTTGACCCACTGGTCAACTATACCCACGCTTGGGCCTAGGCGTGTCAGAATGCTGACCTCATCTCTTATCCTATTTATTCTGCTTGATTCCTTAATTTTTGTGCTTGATTCCTTCTGTGAATATGTTCCTCGTTCACTGCTCTTTCACGCCCTAGTGATTTCTCAAATGATGGAGCATTGATGCACCCGCAAAGCCTAATCGACGTCGCCTACCTATTTAGTTTCACTTGTGACCTCCATTTGAAGATCATCCATTTTGAACCATCGATATCCCCTTTTCTCTTCATATGGAGCATCCCTAGTGCCAATAGGTTCCTATCCTAAGATCTTGACGCAAAGAAGTAGGCGGAGTGACACGATCAAAGCCTCACCGGACTTGCTCAGGCGAAGCTCTCTTGCACCCTAGTTCCCAGGTCTGAGAAGCTCCTTTACTTTCTTTTTCAATTCCCAGCAGTAGTAGTAGAATAGTCTAGCTTTTTATTTCAATTGATTTCATCTTATATTCTGTATAATTGCAAAACATAGTTCGTCGGAGATTCTAGCTCTGGCCTCTGTTCACCGTTATTCCAGCCCCTATTTTGACTCATCGACCATCCCATTTTCTTCCTCCTTTGCTTTTGAACCTCAATCACTTATACAAACACCCTGACCTTGCACATGTCAAGAGATCATTGTCTCCACCTCTATCACACACCGTAGATCTCCACTCCAATTCATGTCACTTAGTTTTGGCGCAAATTAGCCTAGGACCTTTGTCTTTTTGTTTGCAAGAAAACCCAACATGTTTTGGTGCTTGAGGACCCAAGTTGGGTCAATTTTGTTTGGTCGAAGTTATCCTACGGAGCTCTTGATTCCCAATCCTTCCAAGACCCTATAAATGGCTCCCGGGCTTTGTTGAGCCTCCCAATCAATGCAGATGAGCACCATCTTCATTTTGAGACACCGAGAAGCAACTCTGGTGGTTAGAGTCGAGCATGAGCACAGATCGAAGCTTGCCTAGCCGCACGTTCTTCCTTGCTCTTCTTGGTACGCTCCCAGCCATCAGATCAAGAGTCATCGCCATGAGCAACAGGTGTCGTCCGATCATACCAAGCCCTGTCGTCAGATCCACATGTGAGATCTAATCTCTGCCATTCATTTGCGAAGCGTCAGCAGTCGTCCGTTGCGATCCATCTGTATAAGTGGCGTTCCATCCGCCATCCATCAAATGCCTATTGGGGGTATATTGCATATTCTCCCCCACCCACTTTTCTTATTCTCTTTTTAGTCCATAAACTTTCAATTGTAATTCAAATAATTTTGTAATATTTATTTGTAGGATACTAAACTTTCCATATTTGCACTTTCGTCCGATCCTCGTCACCTTGCGTGCATGTGCGCTCGAGGGGACTAGGTATTTTGTAAGGACACCCTCCGAGTTTGTGTTATTGTTTGATCCAAAGAATTTAAGTATTAGTGTTATATTTTTACGAAAAATTGCAACTAGGATCCTAAACTTTGTGGATATTACAAAATACCCCTACTAGTGCATTTAATATTGAAATATTTAGGATTTTTCATGTATGACCCTGGACTTTTATAGGGTGTTTCGGAATAAATTGAAATATTGTTTAAATTGCATTTAGGGCCATGCTATTATTGTATTTGCATTATAAAAAATAGAATTTAACATCTAAAATTATAGAAAAATTATCTCAAGTGCCTGGAACCATAATATAGCACACATATTTTTCTAAAGATAATGAAAATTTGTTTTTCTATTTATACAAATACAAAAAACAATGTATTTTTACCTGTTTTGCATTTAAAATTCTATAAAAATTAGAAAAATGTTTTGAAATATTCCAAAAAAATCCTTTGTGTTTATTTATGCAATTTTATTTTCTGACCTTTTGTTTTTGCTAAATACTACAAGATCCTAAAATTTAAAAAACCTAAAAATATTTAAAAATCAGTAAAAAATATTTAAAAGCTTAAAAATATTTGTGTCTTTTTATGAATTTTCTCGATATTATATATTATATATTAAAAATTGTTTTAAGATCTTTTAAGATATTTATCTATTTTTAACCAAAAACAATATGACCTAATATTATAAGTCCCTTTTTTGACATTTTTAATCAATTCAAAATACACAAAAATTAGCAAAAATTACAAGGAAATCTAATAAAATAGAAAAACTATCAAAACATTTTATTTTAAAACTTTGAGCACATATAATCATACTTTTAAATATAAGATCCTATATAGTCTATATATATATATTATATTACTTAATATTGATTTATTATTATTATAAATACCTGAAATATATTTTAAAATCTTTAAAAATAAAAAGGATTGTTCCTACTTGTATTTTTTGAATTTTATATATTTAATATTATATACAATATTGTTATTATTATATACATATACATACTTATTAGATATTAAAAAGAAAAGGAACTTAAAAATAATAAAAATATAGAAATATAAAATACAAAATTGAAAAATATAAAAAAATATAAAATAAAATCTACAAAAATATAAAATATTAAAACCCAAAAAAATTAAAAAAACCTTATAAAACACAAAAATACAATTTTGATTTTCTCTCTGATTGTAAGTTTTTGTACCTATCCACGTTTCTCCTTCATGGTTCGACCCCTACACTTGCGTGCTATACACACTATTTGTAGGGTATAATAAATTTCACTGCACGTAAATTCATTGCTGATAAATCTCCGTTTCATCACCTTTATTATTTCATTCTGGCCATGAAACTCTAGATAAATGCATGTAAATACCATTATTCTGCACAAATTAATATTCATTATTTATTATATAAATACTGTTTATAATACAACGTTTAAAGACAAAAAAAAGAATAAAGTAAAGAAAAGAATAAATTGCCAAAGGTATTTTATGAACCTAAACCTCGAGACCTATGCATCATGATGACTTGGTCGACAAGGAATAAAGTAGGGGGAGATAAGGGCCAAAACTCCATTAAAATCACCATCTTTTATTCATCAATATTGATTTTTGGGACCTATTTTATTTTCTATTTTTTATACCTCAAATAATGGAACTTTTATACATGAAAGTTATAGATAAAAATACAAATGAAAATAAAAAATTGATTTCATAAAAAAATATACAGTGTACCTTTTATACTCTAAATAAAAAGCCAAAACCCAAACTTTTCAGAAACATATATCGTCAATAAAAACTCAAAATGTATTAAAATAAACTTTAATTGTGTATAAATTTTAATAGGCTCTTTAATGAAGGTGGTTTCATTAATTGGTGTTAAGGTGTGAGAGTTAGGTTTTGGACCCCTATTGTATAATATACTTGAATAAAATATTCATTTTATTTATTCTTTATTACTTTTATCATTTTATATTTTTTTAATTTTGTAAATAGTATTTATAGTACAGTACATATCTAGAATAGAATAAAATTATAAAGAAAATGCAAAAATTAAACAGTATACTTAAATACATAGATGAAATACCTATACGTATACCTAAATATTCCATACTCCTATTTATTTAAATGTACAAAATACATCAGAAAATATAAAAAATATATTTGTATATATAAAAACAAGTTATAAATATATTAAATAAGAGAATAAAATAATTAAATAAAAAATGAAACACTCAATGTATAGATGAATGTACCTATAAATAGACCCTAAAAATTAACTTATAGTAAATGAGATCCTAATAATAAATAAATATCATATTAAAATACTATATTAAATAATAAAAAAATTATTTGAACCAAAAATTTATAAATTTATTTGCTATTTTATTTTGAATTTGTAATGAATTTTAAATATATTTTATCTTTTTGCAGCTGATGTGGACCAACCAAGGCTCAGCCGTGGTTGACCCAATGTCAACTGCCCATTACACGTTTAGATTAGCTTTTATTAGGACGAGACCCTATCTTCGCTAATTTTCTCCCATCACTTCTTGCGATATTTTGGATCAATTTCTTCTACAAACATGTTCCTTAATCAAATCTCTTTTACACCAAGATCAAATATTGGTCGAGGTGCCTCTGAATCACGTGCTTCATCACAATGAGAACCCCCCTGTACATATATACAATGGTTTCCCGCATTTGAATTTGATCCCTCTTCTGCCTTTCAAACTGAACTCTAAGCGTCAAGCAACCTTCCTTGTGACAACAAAATTACGCTCAGCCATTCAGCGAGGCATTTGGGCATCAAATCAAGGTGGCCCAGCTCGCCGGAGTCCTCTGCCCGAAGTTTGCTTCAGGCGTCTCCCCGGTAAGCTTCTTCCCTCTTCTCTCTGTTTTTTTATTCGTAGCAGTAATAATAGTGTAGATTGAGTCCTTGTTTCACTCTCTTTCATTTTATTTTTCATAAAAAATCAAGTCTTCCATCGGCAGAGCTCCAGCAGCGCCACCTATTTCCGACCACTCCAGACCCACTCTGCCCCACCTTTGACCCCCACCTTCTTCCTCTCCACCTTCGGAACATCCCGCACACCTTCATCCATCTTGTTACTGGATGGATCGAGCAGTCTCATCTCTTCCTCCACTGCATCTCCGTAGACCATCATCTAGACGCATCCCTCGCTCATTTCGATCCCTGAAGCCATCCTTGGATTTGCCCTTTGGCCTCTAACACACTCCTACAATAAATGAAAGGAAAAATCAACCTTGCAGGAGCTTTCGAAGATATAAAAAGACATCTAGGTCCAAGGCCTTGTCCGAGCATCTAGCGAGGTCTCCATTCAATTTGAGGGTGGCTCCACCTCTGGAATCACCTTCGTAGTCCATGGAGTAGCTTTACAGGGATGGAGGAGGTCCGAGGTATTGGCTACATCAAATCAAAGCCCCGGGAAGCTGGTGTTCTTGCCAGTTCTTTCGAGCATCTTCTTCGTTGTCTGATCGAGGTCCTCCGCCCAAATTGAACCAGAGCCGTGGGATCACCCCTCCTCCATCACCGTCAGATCAGCGCTGAGATCTAATCTCTGTGATCCATCATCGATGGGGTACTGACAGTCAGATTCATGCCACATGGATTAGTGGATTGATTACAAGCGCTAGATCGTGTAGGAGGGGGTAATTTACACTCCATACCCCTTGTTTTTGTATATTTATTATTTAGTCCTGCAACGTTTTTCTGTAGTTCAAAACTTTTGGTAAATTTACAGTAAGACAGTCAAGCTTTCTTGTATTTACATATGGGTCTAGTCCACATCACCTCACATGCGATCCCATGTGAGGTGGTAATTTTATATGTATACCCTATGGGTATTTGTATTTGTTTTCAGTCCAGGAATTTTAATTATTAATATTAAATTTTTGGTATTTTGTAGAAAGCACCTCACATTCATTTTTAATTGCAAATATAACCGTGCTAGTTCATTATCTTTTATGCAAGTTTTTTATTTATTTAAAATATCATACGTGCTCCAAAAATTCTCAAAAAATAGGGTTAAGTGCCTGCTTGCTGGTTGATTCATGCCATATTTTTGTATTTGATTTTATGCAATTTTAATTTTTATTAAAAATTAAAATAGAATGTTTTTCTTCCTATTTGATTTATAAAATACCTAAAAAATAAAAAAATGTTTTGAAAAATTCCCAAAAAATATACTTTGTCTAGTTTAGTATTTTTTAACTTCAGACCAAATATCCCTAAAATAGAACAAGAAAAACAAAAAAATCAAAAAAAATCAACAAAATCCATTAAAAAAAGATATAAAAATCCAAAAAACTCTAAAAATATTTATTTTAATATCTGAATTTTCTTATATTATTATCCATCTATTAAAGATGATTTGAGGAATTTTGGTCTCTATTCTATATTTTTTACCTTAAAATAAATTTGGCCTATTTATTTAATCCCTTATTTAGGATGTTTTTATCTTTAAAAATTTACAACAGTTAGCAAAAGCATCAAAAAAATCACAAAAATAGTAAAAATATTTAAAACCCAAAAATATTCCATTTCCTACATTTTTATTATTTTTAGTAGCACTTAGAAATATATTACCCCATATTGTACATATAGCCTTATATATTATTAAATTATAAAAGAAGAGAAGAGAAGAAATTAAAAATCAAAAAAATAAAAAGAAAACAAAAAATATATAAAATTAAAATTTAAAAAAATATAAAAACTAAAAACCCACAAAAATCATAAGTTTTTAAGCCGATTTTTATCTCATTTGCTCTAAACCTTTTTTCATGTGTTCGACTCCTACATATTTGTCACTATATATCTTTATTAGCGTATACTAAATTTTAAACCAATCTGATTAGTTGCTTAATTATTGTATGGGATAATTGTTGATTGACCTCGGGTTTTGCTAGTGGTCACCTCAGCGATAACATATCTTTACTTCTGTGAGGATATCATTTTAAACCCTTACAAAATCAGAGTGATCAAATGACACCGTTGCTGGGGAGCATCGATTTGTAGAGTAGTTTTTGTGTTTTTATACTGCTTAACCATTTCTCCATTTATTTCCTTTTATTTGATTATCAATTTTGAACTATCTGACATCTTCTATTTTTGACATCTTGTGAGGGACCATGGATCGAGGAGGATTGCCTAGGCGATTCTACGCAGCCTTGGGATGAGAAGCCAGCTATTCTGACCTAGCCGGTAGGAGAGAGAGTAGGAGGCGCTCTAGAGAGAGTAGCTTAGCATAGATTTATATTTTTATGAGAGAGAGAGAGACTCTTATTTCTGTACTATTAATTTGTAATAATACAGGTACATTGGACTTTGGACACTTGTGCCCAATTTCCAAGTCTTTGTTCACTTGGGGGCTCACCGCATTTTTTTCGTGATTTCTGTCATTTTATTTTCTTTGTTTCTCATGATTTGAGTTTTCCACTTTTATTATCTTTGTTTTTTGTGAATAAGCCCCTAGTCCTAGGATTTGCTTGCTCGGTAAGATTAAGGTCCAAAGTCCTAACTACATTAGATGTACATATAGATTCGTGCTTGGACTTAGTCAAAGTTAATTGGTAACTATTTGGATTTTAGACCGCGTGCCAAGAGTGGTCGCATACAACACTTGCGAGACACATTGTGGTGGCCAGCGAGTGGCATCGAGACTGGACTTTCGGTCTCTTTTCTAAGTAATTATCATATGGTTCTTCATGCTAATAGCATATTCTGTCTAGGGAAATTTCATTATTGCATTTGCATATAGACTAGGTTTAAAAATTTTCTACCTTGCATCCCACATGGAGAGAGCTGGGAATTACTGTGAGTCTTCTAACTGAGCATTCATTATCATTTTTTCGACTTGCATCGTATTTCCTTCTTCTCCCTCTAATTTTGACAACCTAGGAAAAAAGAAAATCTACAAAAACATTAGGGGTTTGTATTTAATCTTTTGAAGCAAGTAATAACACAAAAAATTAAAAAAGAGACTGCTAAAAATACTTGACCAAAATAAAATTGATTAATTGGACTAATTGCATTCGATGAGCAACACCCTCACTTGTCATCAAGTACAATTGCGGAAGGGCTCCCTCCCGAGTGAGTGAGTTTAATCATAAGGTTCAGAGCCCAAAACCCAGTCTATAACAACCTCGTGTATTGCCTTAGTTACTTAAGTATTGGCGCTTCTTCATATGTTGACGAGTAGGGCCCGTTCAACGATGTTGTTCTCGCTTGTATAGAACGTCGACCTTGCCCAAATTATTGAGATTAGGCCACGCCTTCAAGGGGTTTCTGTCTCATCGTCTTGCATCCGAGTAGGTCCTTGCATGCTTGCGAGTGATTCTATTGCAAGCAAGGTCTGAAGTAGTGGTTTCGCCTATCGGCTTCCTCCCTCTATTTCTTTGGCTGAGTAGGGATCCAAGAAGGGTTACAAAGTCCTAAAAAATGTAGACTACAGGTTATGAAGGAGGAGGACAAGTACGTGTGATGAATCTCCATTTCGTAACCATTATTCTATCATTTTGGCCTTAAAAACCCTAGTAAATGCTTGTAAAAACCCTTAATTTAGGCATTTTATCATGCATGCGTCATTGTCTAAAAAGTGTATACAATACTATTTCTAATACCAAAATTATAGAATAAAGAAAAGAAAAGAAAAAGAATAAAATATTGGAAATATTTTATGACCCTAAACCCCGAGACCTAGGCATCTTGATGACTTGGTCAACAAGGAATAAAGTAGGGGGAGATAAGCGCCAAAATACAAATTAAATTCCCATATATTTAATTCATTTTTTATTCCTTTTTGGGAACTATTTCTAGTTCCAATTTCTATACTCAAATAAAGAAACTTTGAACATGAAAGTTGTAGATAATAAAATATAGAAAAATACAAAATTGATTTCATACAAAAATAATATACATATAAAAAGTTACAGTCTGAATAAAATTCCAAAGTCGTAACTTCCTAGATCCATATCTCTCAAATAAAAACTCAAAATATATCAAAATCACTTTAATTTTATATAACTTTTAACAAGTTATTTAATGAAAGTGGTTTCACATTTTTTGGAGTTATGGTGTGAAAGTTAGGTTTTGGACCCCTATTGTATAGTTTACCCGATTAAAATAATCATTTTATTTATTATTCATTATTTTTAAAATTTTGTATTTTTAAAACTTTGTAAATGTTATTTATAATATATGTGCATATTAAAACTAGAATAAAAACATCCAGAAAATATTAAAATAAAATACTTGCATAAAATACATAGCTAATATAGTTATATCTATACTTATATAGATAATACTTCTAATTATTTAGTTGTATATAATACATCAGAAAAATAAAATTAAAATATATTTATGTATCTAAAAATAAGTTATAAATATATAAAATAATAAACTAAAATAATAAAATTAAATATACAAAATAAAAATAAATGATTAAAATATATAGCTAAATATACCTATATATAGCCCCTAAAAAGTAAATTATAATTTTTTATTGAATAAAAAATAATTGAAAATCATAATAAAAAAATTTATATAATAATAAATATTTTTTATTTTATAACCTAAAATTAATATAATCGATTATTATTTTTAATTGATTTTTGAAATATTTTTCCAAGGCTTTTTCTTGGTTGGTCCACATGGACGAACCAGGAACGTCGGAGGGTTGATCATGGCTCAACTCTTTGACCAACCTCTGTTGCTTGTAAGAACCTCGTTTTCTCCCCTCTTTCTCGATTTTTTCCAGCCATTCCTTTCACCACTTAGCATTGCGCTCTTCTTGACTTTTCTTCCCCGCTAATCGATAATTCACGCCCATAGCTCTCCTTGGGCTTTGGATCATCGATTCACCGGTCTTCATCGATTCTTGGAGCCGCTCGTCACTTGTACAAAACCACATTGTAACCTTCCTCTTTGATTTTGAACCCCATTTGACCTAGCTTAGGCATGCCTCTCTTGCTCTGTATTGACTCAGGTGACAGAGGAGCCTCCAGAAACATCTAGCGAGCTCTGGCAAAGTCTTTGGTGGCTTCCATCACCTCCGGCCAACCTAGGTCGTCGAGGTCTTTCTCGTTGGCCTGTCGACCAATTTGAGGTGTTTTTATTCCCTTTTCTGCTTAGTTTTAATCCCTAAATTTGTTGCCTACATTCTCTTCTTGATTTTAGCTTTACTTTCACTCATCGAAGTTCGCCGGAGTCCCGCTCCGGCGAACCCTCCATCCACGCCATTTCGCATCCACTCCACCCCCATGAGCACTGGGACCCATCTCTGGTCATTCTTGACTTTGCTTGATGGTTCCAAGAGTCAAAGGACCCCCTTGGAGGGTCGAATTTTGCAGGAAGCATGGTACCTTCGCCCATTTTCTTCTCCGATCTCGCAGTTGCGCTCCAGTTCTAATTACCCCATTTTGGTGCCACAACCGGGTCGGGTACCCTTCCAAGAATGTCGGAGGACATTTTTGGGCCTCAGGAAGCTTCGGAGGAGGAGGAGGAGCGTGCTCAGAGAAGATCCCCCTTGCACCTGTTCGTCCATGTTCATCCATCGAGCGTCACGACCGTTCGATCCTCATTGTTCTTTCAGAGGTCGCTAGAGCCGTCAGATCCGATCATCCTTTGGCCATCCGATCGTCGAGTGTCTTCTAATCCAAGCCGCAGGAATCGAAGTGGTATTAAACTCCCTTAACACGCCACATGGCAAGTGATTGCCATCCAGCCGTCTGCTCTCGCATGCCTTGGGTATTTTGAACCTACACCCATATGCATTTTGTATTTAATAGTTAGCCCTTAATCTTTCATTTGCCAATTTATATTTTTTGTAAAATTTACATGCAGCCCCCCTAAACTATTCGTATTTACACATTGGTCCTAACCATGTTAGCTCACGTGCCACATTATATGAGGTGGTGATTTTGCATCGAGACCCCTAGGGTTCTTGATATTTATATTCGGTGCTGAAACTTTTAAATTAAGTTATAACTTTTTGGAATATTTGCGAACAGACCTTCCAACTTTTGGGTAATTACGTTTTGGCCCCCCGCACATGGCTCACGTGTGCGAACACGTGAGTTCGCACATTTTGCACGGAGGCCCCTAAAACTTATTGTATTTCATATAAATACATTAAAATTTTATTCCTATTGTAATATTTTAGGTGAAATTGCATGCTGGCCCCTGACCTTCTGATATTTACTTTTATACCCCTACTAGGTGTAGTTGCTCTTTGTTGATTGTTTTTATTTTAAATAGAAAATTAACTCGAAAAAAATCTGAAAAAATAGGTGTAGGTTCCTGGTGCATTGCTCTTTCACGCTATTTTTTTAATTTGCAATTTTCAATTTTTATTATTTATAAAAAATAAAAAACCACCTATTTTCTCCTTTTCCACTATAAAATACATAAAAATATAAAACCTTTTTGAAAATTTCTAAAAAGTATATATTTTATATTTATTTACCTCTTTTACAATTATAGACAAAAAATCACTAAAAAATATAATAGAAAACTCCAGAAAATAGCAAAACCCCTAAAACCTTCTTAAAAATATAAAAAAATCAGAATAAAATCCAAAAATTGTATTTTCTATTTTATAACTTTATTTATATTATTATCTTTATATAAAAATTAATTTGGAGAATTTTTGATACTGTTTACTATTTTTTATCTCCATTTTAATTTCAACCATTAATTTTAAACCCTTATTTTAAATATTTTTGACTTAAAAAAATATAATAATTAGCAAAACTCCTAAAAATCACAAAAATAGTAATTTTTTTTAAAAACCCAAAAATAGTTTATTTTCTTATTTTGACTTTTTTTGCTAAGTTTTATATCAACCTAGCTCCTCTTGTATATATATCTTATATAGCTTATTATATATATTAAAAGAAAAAGAAATTCAAAAAAATATAAAAATATAAAAAGAAAATATAAAAATGTAAATCAAAAATCAAAATACAAAAATATAAAATAAAAAATAAAAATAAATAAAATAAAAAAACCCACATAAGAAAACATTGACAAATAGTTCACAATCAATCATTTTGTGCCTCATTGCCTCAGTCTAGCCATTTGCTCCCTGTGTTCGTCCTCTACATACTTGCACCTATACACATCCTCGTTGTAGAGTTATAATAAATTTTAACTCTGCGTCTGCTTTTCATTGCTTGATCATATGTAGTGGTTAATTGTTGTTTGAAGCTTCATGCGAGGTCACCTCAACGACTGTTGTTTAGCCTTGTGGATTAACACGACCTCCGTAAAATCATGTTCAACAAATGGTACTGTTAGCGGGGAGAAACATCGCTTAGATTGGCATTGCTTGATTGATTGTGATTATTTGCCTATTTTTGTGCTTTTTGTGATTTTCTTTTGATTTGAAATCATTGTTTGAACTATCTAACCACTCTATTGGTTGACTTTGTGCGAGGTACCATGGATCGAGGGAGGCGCTCTACCCAAGGCACCTTCGCACCCACGTGAAGGCGGTGTGATATTCTGACCTAACATCAAAGGAGGCTTGGAGGACTTGAGAAGACAATCACATTTTGAGCATATTTTGTGCATTTATTTACTTGCGTATTTTTTCAATGAGAGAGAGACTTTAAATTGTAATAATACAGGTACTCTGGACTTTGGACATTAAGGCCCATTTTCCAAGTGTTTGTTCACTTGGGGGCTCACCACGACCTTTCATATTTCTTCGCACTTTTTTATTTTGTTTATTGGTTTTGGTTTTCTTTCTTTTATGTGATTGAGCCCTTGTTGTAGGAACTACTTGTCGATAGTATTAGGTCCAAACACTTAATTATATTTATATGTGCCTATAATCTACATTTGGACTTAGTCAAATTATAAATTGCTTCTTATTTGGATTTGAGATCGAGCGTCGAGAGAAGTGCTATACAACACTTGCAGGATTCGTTGTGGCAGACACTGATGTACTTCAGAGATCGAAATTTTGAATCTCAATTCTAGATATTTAGCATCTTGTTCTTCATTCTAATAGGAGTTACTCAATTAGGGCAATTTCATCAGCTTGCATTGCATATAAATGGGTTTCAATTCTACTGAGCATCTTTGCATGTAGAGTGCTGGAGGCAAGGTGAGCATTTCTCTTTAGCATCCATCATTGATTTGTTGCTTGCATTGCTTTTCCGACTCTCCCTCTGATTTTGACAACTTAGGTGCTTAAAGGAATTCATTACTCAATAGGCTCGTGCATTTATTATTAAATATCCAAAAAAGTGATAACAGTAAAATTGGGACTGCTAACATTACTCAACCCTAAAATCAACCAAACAAAAAACTCTTGCTTGGGGCGAGTAATCCACTCATTGTATTCTCTTTAAGGTTAGTGCCCAAATCTCATCAAACCAAACCTGAGTTATTGTACAACCTTTTGACTTCTTACCTAACTCTAAAACATACAAGATAAAAAGACCGCACTTTTGTGATCTTCACCTAGTTGAGTAGGTGAATTGAGGGGTGTATTTCTTTTGTGTGCGCTTGTTTGTGATTGTTTGTGTGAATTCTAGATCGCCTCTGCGCACTTGCGCCTTTTTCTTCACTTCTCTCGATTTGACCTTCGTGCTCTCCCGATCACTTTTCTTTTGATTTTGAGATGGTAGAATTGAGTGATTTTTATATGGACTTTGCAGATCCTTCGTACCCTCCAGTTGGTCCACCTCACTTTTTCCAGGAGGAGTTTGCTCCTGATTTGTGTACATATCCGCCCTAGCCACTGTATCATCCCTCAGACTTTTATCCATATCCACCTCCGCCTCCATATTTTTCACCTTCACATCCACTTGAGACTGATCTGTTGGAGTCACCTCATGATTTTTGCACTTGAGACCTTGACCCAGTTCATGGAGCATATGAATTTGAGGATTGATGACCTCACCTACATAAATAAGAGCCATATTGTTGCTTCACGGTCTGATGATTTGGACTTAATTGAAGATTCTTCTAAGAGCTTACAATCGCCAAAAACATAAAAAAATTAGAAAAATTTAAAAACACAAAAAGAATTTGGGAGACCTGTGGTTAATTCAGACTATGAGGAGAGGTACCATCTGCCAGATCCTTCAACCACACACTCATTCACATCTAGTCCCATCTTTGACCCTGAGTATGCAACTGTATAGATTGCTCTTGGCATTCCTCGTGTATATGATGATTCTGATTTCCTCCTTTGTATGTAGGAGGTCCAAAAATTCAAAAAATGTTGACTGAACCCGAAGTGGTGGCCGCTATTCATGAGATCATTGATGTACCACTTCCACAGGCCATGAACCAATCATCTGCTCCTCATCATAAGAAGAGAAAGCGAAGGAGCAGATCTGAGCTTCATATCTTGACCATGGCCACTGCCCATGCCATGACACACCATTCCATTCATAGGAAAAGGAACACTGCTACACCTTTCATCAGTTGCACCATCTCTAACCACACATGTGATCACACTCTCCTGGATAGCGGTGCTTCTATTAGCATATTGCCCTTCTCGCTGGTACAATCTCTTCACTTAGGGCTTATCAAGAAGACCAGGATGATCGTTCAGTTTGCTGATGGATCTATCAAGAGGCTGAAGGGTATCCTTGAAAATGTTGTCATTTCGATTCAGGGCATGAGCTATACTGTGGATTTTGTTGTATTGCCCATGGGGACCTCCACAAGGCAGCACTCTCCAATCATCCTGGGACGACCATTCCTCGCCTCTACGAGGGTCTTATTAACTATGGATCATGAGAGATTCATTTCCGTCTTGTTGACGAGAGCGAAGTGATCATCACTGCACCCATTGCCAATAAGAGACTTGCATCTGATGCACCTTCACCTGTCATAGCCATCTCCGAGGCCTATGATCTTTATGCAGATAGCAAAGAGAATTTCTTTGTGACCGATTACGAGACCCGAGAATTCCTCCCTCTGGAGGAAGATCCAGAAAGCATGGACCTCGGACTTCCTTCTTCTGGTGTTTGGCGATATGTTGATGACATCCACGAGATTTACATGATTGATACCCTAGAGATGACGGCGGATTCAGAGACTAGATAGGATGGACATGACTTAACTTCTTTCAATGATGAGTCAGTTCCTGTTTACTTACATTCATATGAGACTGAAAAGGCCGAATTTGATATTGTTGCTTTTATCCAGGAATTCATGCATTTTGATGAGAATGATGATCCAGTTGAGACTTTTGAGGACGAACATGATTCGACTACTTCCACCGATGAGTTCGTTCCTTTTGGTTTTGACCTAGATGAGACATCTCAGTACGACCTCGATTCTGCTTCTTCTGATGATGATGAGTTCGTCCCTTTTCACTTCGATATCAGTGAGACACCCAAGGACAGACCTAGCCGAACTACTTCCTCTGACTCTTCTGTGCCTTCAAACCCTAGGACCACTGAGGAACTTTACCATATCGACCCTGATTGGTTTTGTCATCTGAGGACCCCGATGTCGACCTGCACCATATCAGATCTATCTCTCAGCGATCCCGCAAGAAGGTTCGCTTTCTACCTTCTTGATCTTGTGTACATCTATCTCTATTGTATATTCTCCTTCGTTTACCTCAGTCTATCTTTCATATTGCTCATCCACCCCATTCTCGTGTATGCTTTGCTTAGGACGTACTTTGTCCTAAGTATGGGGGATGGATGAGCCGAGTGTTCATTCTTCGTTCTGTTTCATCACTCTTGTTGTTGCCTATACTCAGGGCTTCTTTTACCCTAAGTATAGGGGGTGTGATGTGTATAACCTCTTTTATCTTCTTCCGTCTTCTGATCTCTTTTCTACTTTTCTTCTTTTCCTTTTTTACCTAAAAGGTGTCGCCTGTTTTTGTCAGTCTTCTATACTTAGGACGTACTTTGTCCTAAGTATAGGGGGGTGTGCACCGCGAGATCTGATATTCTTTGATCTCCTCCATTGTCTCCTCTTCTTTTCTATACTTAGGGATATCTTACCCTAAGTATAGGGGAAGACAGTCTGAGTACGATCTGTTCATTCCCACCCTTGACCCTCCCTGCTTTGTGTATAGTCTGCTATACTTAGGATTATTTGATCCTAAGTATGGAGGGATGGTCAACTTCTCATTCGTTCATTTCTTCGTTCATTTATTCTTTACATTTTCCTATACTCAATACAAGTTATGTCTTCTATTTTCTCTCTGATCTATGAGGACATAACTCAAGCTAAGTATAGGGGGGTCGTATATAATACATATATTCTTTAGCCATAGCTCGTACTTCCGTATATTTATTATGGTTATACATACTATTAAATTCATTAAAATCACTTAATAAAATGATGAATATTATTCCTCAAATTCTTTTTATTTACTGATTAATAAATCATGTGAAAATGTTTTTTTGTAAAATGTTTGAAAAATAATTGGAAAATCTTTTTTAAAAATCTTTTGAAAACTGTTTGGAAAACGTTTTGTTACATATTTTCAACTTTTGTAAAAATATTTTTTGTTTGAAAATTTTATTTTCTTTGTGTGAAATAAAAAAAATGTTTGAAAATCGATTTGCAAATGTTTGAAAAATGGTAGCAAAAATATTTTGAAAAATCTATATATACTGTTTGAAAAAACTTTGCAAATGATTTTCAAATGTGTGTACATGTTTGTAAAAATTATTTGTAAAGAATATTTTGTACTATAGTTTTCAAAAATTGTTTGAAAAACCTTTTTCAAATAATTTTGAGGAATATATACATCACATTAAAATTCATTATTAACTGTATATATATCTATAAAATTGACAACTCACCCCTTGTAATTTCTTGAACTCTAATTCTTGTAAATATAAGATGCATCCTTGTGTAAATACTTTTACCTAGTTTTTATCCAAAATCTTTTGTTTTCAAAAACACAAAAAAAACATTTGCAAAACTAAAATACCAAAAACATTTGCAAACTCTTTTTGAAAATACAAAAAATGCATATGCATCATCCTTTTCAAAGATCCATAAAACTTTCAAAATCTTTGAAAATTGCATCACAAAAATATTTTCTTCATAGTGTTTGCATTGCATTCGCATTTTTCGATTGAGTTTGGTAATTCAACAAGTTTAAGTAAAATCTGGATATTGGAGCTTGGTTGGACCTTAAATCTACCCAATTAACAGGAATCTTATATGAACTGGATTTGAGGTACTTCAGGTCTAGTTGACTTAATTCTTTATGGATCATGAGACTTGGTTCAATGGATTCTTAACTGCCTAAGTATAGTATTTCGTCGTGCACACACGACTCTTGTTGATAATGACCTAACTTGGACACCTGCACCTTTCACATGGCTCAACTCAGTTGGAGTGGTGAGGGGGTTGGATTTTCCTGTATGAGACTCATACAAGTGGAAACATGTGTCCTCCTCTAGGGAGGGAAGTGCACCCCAACCCATCCAGTGATGTTTAGTTCTGAAGATAGGAGAGTATGGGTTGCAATAATGCTTTAAAAGAGGGATAATTTACTGGCTCAAGAGGAAAAATTCCTTATGTAAATGTTATTGTATATAATATTTAAAAAAAACTCAAAAAAGTAGACAGACCTGATTGAAAATAAAATGCCTACCAGAGTGTATATTTTGTATCGTTAATAAGAAAGCTTGAGCTTCAAAGTCAAATCATGTGAGCCTGCAGCTGGATGAGTTGACTACAGTGGTCTTGCATACTAGGATAGGTAGCTACACTGGATACCGTCCATTCTTCTCTTCACCCCCTCTTCTTGAGCTGGTTGTCACTTCAACTTAGAAGGGAATACCCCGCTCCTCAAGGAAGGAATTACTGGATTGGGGAATCATTGGGTTATCATGATGGAGAAGTCAGTCTCTTTGTCATTTCAGTTGGGGAGAGCCACTATCACTTACACGGTATGAATCAGATTCATAGTCGTAAGGGTTTGTATATGAATTGAAGTATTCTGACCTGACTATTAAGGGGACTTGAACAAAGATTTGGGATCCACGAAGGCTGTTGGATTTCAATTCCGATTCCTATTAAGGTTCCGCTGACACTACAATTCCAAAGGTCCGACTTAAGCTCCAAACTTCGATTTTGCGAACACAAGTTTGATAATGAAACTTAATCCATTTTCTTTATTTTTCTTTTCTTTATTTTTATTTTTCTACAATTATGGCTTAAGTGTTTGCTAGGGACTAGCAAAGGAAGTATAGGGGTTGATGAATCTCCATTTCATCACCTTTATTCTATCATTTTGACCTTAAAAATCCTAGTAAATGCTTGTAAATACCCTTTTTATCATTCATGCAACATTGTGTAAAAAGGGTATAAAATACTGTTTTTAATGACAACATTATAGAATAAATAAAAGAAAATAAAAAGAATAAAATATTGGAAATATTTTATGACCCTAAACCCAGAGACTTAGGCATCTCGATGACTAGGTTGACATGGAATAAAATAGGGGGAGATCAGGGCCAAAATACCAATTAAATTCCCATTTATTTATTCATTTTTTATTGATTTTTGGGACCTATTTTTAGTTCCACTTTTTATAACTCAAATAAAGAAACTTTAAACGTGAAAATTGTAGATAATAAATATAGAAAAATACAAAATAATTTGATACAAAAATAATGTACAGATTAAAAGTTAGGGTCTGAATAAAATTCCAAAACCCCAACTTCTCAGACCCATATATCTCAACTAAAAACTCAAAATAAATCAAAATCACCTTTATTTGTATATAACTTTTAACAAGCAGTTTAATAAAGGTAGTTTCATATTTTTTGGAGTTACGGTGTAAAAGTTAGGTTTTGGACCCCTATTGTATAGTTTTCCTGAGTAAAATATTCATTTTATTTATTATTCATTCTTTTTATAATTTTATATTTTTATAATTTTGTAAATGTTATTTACAATATATGTTCATTTTAAAACAGGAATAAAAACATCAAGAAATTATTAAAATAAAATACTTGTATAAAATACATAGGTAAACTACCTATATTTATACATATATAAATAATACTTCTAATTATTTAATTATATATAATACATCAAACAAATAAAATAAAAATAAAAGATTAAAATATACCTAAAAATGAGTTATTAATATTTAAAATAATAAACTAAATTAATAAAATTTATAATACAAAATAAAAATAAAAGATTAAAATATATAGATAAATATACCTATATATAGCCCCTAAAAAGTAAATTGTAAATTTTAAAGCCCACAAAAATAATTAAAAATCATAAAAAAATTTATGAAATAATAAATATTTTTGTAAAACCTAAATTAATAAAGTCGATTATTAGTTTTAATTGATTTTTGAAATATTTTCCAAGGCTTTTTCCTAGTTGGTCCACGAGGACTAACCGGGAGCGTCGGAGAGTTGATCGCGGGTCAACGCTCTGACCAACCTCTGTTGCTTGTCAAAATCTCGTTTTCTCCCCTCTTTCTTGATTTTTTTGCGGCCATTCCTTTCATCATTTGGCCTTGAGTTCTTCTTGACTTTTCTCCCACGCTAATCGATGATTCACGCCCATAGCTCTCCTTAGGCTTTGGATCATCGATTCTCCCCGTCTTCATCGATTCTTGGAACCTCTCATCACCTGCACAAAACTGCACCTTCACCTTTCTCTTCGATTTTGAACCCCATTTGACATAGCTTAGGCCTGCCTCTCTTGCTTTGGATTGACTCTGGTGACAGGGGAGCCTCCAACAACATCAAGCGAGCTTCGGCGAAGTCTTTGGTGGTTTCCATCACCTCCAGCCAACCTCGGTTGTCAAGGTCTTTCTCATTGGATTGCCAGCCAATTTGAGGTGTTTTTATTCCCTTTTCCGCTTAGTTTTAATCCCCAAATTTGTTGCCTGCATTCACTTTTTTATTTTTAGCACGTGTTTTAGCTTTACTTTCACTCATCGAAGCTCGCTGGAGTCTCATTCTGGAAAACCCTCCATCCACGCCATTTCGCATCCAACCCACCCCCGTGAGCTCTAGGACCCATCTCTGGTCGTGCTTGAGTTTGCTTGCAGGTCCCAGGATTCAAAGGACTCCCTTGTAGGGTCGAATTTTGCAGGAAGCATGGTACTTGGGCCCATTTTCTTCTCCGGCCTCACGGCTGCGCTCTAGTGCTAATCACCCCATTTTGGCACCACCGCCAGGTCGGGGACCCTTCCAGGAACGTCGGAGGCCATTTTTGGGCCTCGGGAAGCTTCGGAGGAGAGGAGTGTGCTCTGAGAAGATCCCCCTCGCACCTGTTCGTCCCTGTTCATCCACATCCAGCGTCGTAGTTGTTCGATCCTCACTGTTCTTCCAAAGGTTGCAGGAGCCGTCAGATCCGATCATCCATTGGCCGTCCAATCATCAAGTGCCTTCTAATCCAAGCTGTACGAATCGAAGCGATATGGGACTCCCTCAGCACATCACGTGGCAAGTGATTGCCATCCAACCGTACGCTCCCACCGCGCCTTGGGTATTTTGCAACTACACCCAGACACATTTTGTATTTCATTTGTCGCTTTATACTTTTACTAAAATTTACACCCAATCCCCCCGAACTATTCGTATTTACATATTGGTCCAAACCAAGTCACCTCACGTGACGCATCAAGTGAGGTGGTGATTTTGCGACGGGACCCCTAGGGTTCTTCATATTTATAGTCGATGCTGAAACTTTTAAATTAAGTTATAACTTTTTGGAATATTTATGAACTGGAACTCCGACTTTTGGGTAATTTTGTTTTGGCCCCCACGCATGGCTCAAGTGTGCGAACACGTGAGTTCACGGATTTTGCACGGAGGCCCTTGAAACTTGTTGTATTTCATATTATTACATTCAAATTTTATTCTTGTTGTAATATTTTTAGTGAAATTGCACGGTGGCCCCTGAGCTTCCTGATATTTACATTTATACCCCTGCAAAGAGTGTAGTTTCTCTTTGTTGATTGTATTTATTTTAAATAGAAAATTAATCCGAAAAAAATCTCAAAATATAGATATAGCTTCCTGGTGCATTGCTATTTCATGCCATATTTTTAATTTGCAATTTTGAAGTTTTTATTATTTATAAAATATCAAAAACCACCTATTTTCTCCCTGATTGCGTTATAAAATACATAAAAAATATAAACCTTTTTGAAAAATTCCAAAAAAAATATTTTATATTTATTTACCTTTATTACAACTCCAGAACAAATATCACTAAAAAATACAAAAGAAAACCCCCAAAAATAGCAAAACCCTAAAACCTTTTTAGAAATATGAAAAATTCTGAAGAAAATCCAAAAATTGTATTTTCTATTTTAAAATTTTCTTTATATTATTATCTTTATAAAAGAAATTATCTTGGAGAATTTTTGTTGCTGTTTACTACTTTTTATCATCTCCATTTTAATTTTGACTATTAATTTTAAGCCTTGATTTTGGGTATTTTTGTCTTTAAAAATATATAAAAATTAGCAAAAATTCCTAAAAATAAAAAATAGTAGTAATAAATTATTAAGAAGCCAAAAATATTTTATTTTCTTATTTTTGACCTTTTTTGGCTAAGTTTTATATCAACCTAACTCCTCTTATATATATCTTATATATCTTATTATATATATATTAAAAGAAAAATAAATTCAAAAATTATAAAATATAAAAGAAAAATATAAAATATAAAATTAAAAATCAAAATACAAAAATATAAAATAAAAAACAAAATAAAAAAACCCACATAATAAAAGATAGACAAATAGTTCACAATCAATCATTTGTGCTTCATTGCCCCTGTCTAGTTGTTTGCTCCCTGTGTTCGACTTCTACATACGTGCACCTATACACATCCTTGTTGTAGAGTTATAATAAATTTTAACTCCGTGTATGCTTTTCATTGCTTGATTATATGTTGTGGGTTAATTGTTGTTTGATGCCGGGAGTTCTTGTAAGGTCACCTCATTGACTATTGATTCTCATTGTGGATTAACACGACCTCCGCAAAGTCCTGTTCAACAACAAGATACTTTTCCAGCAATACACTCACTCCCAAAGGATTAGCGCTTTAAGGACTTGTTGAAAGATTATTGCCTGACCAATAACCCTAAAAACTAAAAAGATAAAAATAGCTGAACTCTTAGGCCGTTAGAGGTTGAGATGGTGAATCCATTGCTTTGAGGTCTGATTGCTTAGTTCTATTAAGGTCAAGATCAAAAATATCACGCACTTGCGCCATTTTTTTCCTTCTTTTATTTCATTCTCTTTGGACCCTTGATCACTTTGAGCCACTCTATAGTTTTACACTCATTTTATTTCTTGTTCATCTCCATGATCTTCATCCACCATCTATCTCCTTTTTGAACCTCTCAAGATGTCGTCCCACGAACCGGGACTCTGCCAACACCCACATCGATTTCTTATCGCCGAAATCTCTAATAATATGCGGTGATCTCCATGAAGTCGGTCCAGACATTGCAAACTTCTCCTTGTACTCCCCGATCCTTTCTTCTTTCAATACTTGTCTTTTTCCAATAAATCCACAAGTCAGAATGGACTTGCAACCCGAACTAGCTTTTCCACTTCAAATAAACTAGGATTACTCTTGTCCCATAACCAACCCTTTGTGGATGGTGATTGATTTCAGTCAATATCCTATGCTCCCTTCACAACCATCTGAGATTGACCTTAATTCCATAATTATCTCAGCATTTGGTGCTCAGAAAAAAAGTGATCAGGGTTTGTTCCATCACGCGGATCATCATCCCGATCAAAAGCTGGAACCTCAGTCAGAACTAGAGATGGCTCTTGTAGGGAGAGGAAAAGGACCACAACCCTATCCTTCGGAATAGCCGAATCAAGGAGATTGGTAGTTCACCACACATTATGAAGTCAATAGCCAGGTCCTCGCATCAATCCAAGCCATCCAACAGCAGTTGACTAATCAAGGATGAGGGCTAATGAGAGAGAAGCCATGAGAGAGGGTGGAGACCCAAACAGAGATGACATAGAGGATACATGTCAATAGGTGGACCCTGTAATGAAGGGGGGGGGGGAGGAAATACCGCAAAAACCGAAGCCCACACTGAAGCAAACCTACAACCATGGGGCAGGTCACATCACAGAGTGGATTCAGATTCCTCCCATCCATGCCCACTTCGAGCTGAAGATGCAATTCTTGTCTTTGCTCCTGACTATCCATGGTAATACAACCAAGGAACCATATATTCACCTACAATAGTTCAATTGCATCAGTGCCACCGCACACTACACCAATATTACTATAGGGGTAATCAGGATGACTGCATTCCCTTTCAGCGTCCAAGGCAAGGCCCTGTATTGGTTCGATCATTTGCGGATGGTAGTGACGACCTGAGAGGGGTTAATATCTGCATCTTCCCACAAGTTCTACCCTCTTGGTCACTTGAACCATATACACGCCCATGATGAATCTATGATTCTCAATTTTTCACTACAAACAAATTGAGCTATGTGACGATTTTTTCAAAATCTGTCACTAAATTTGCCGTTGTTAAATATATAATTATGATATTATTCGTTGCTAAATGAGTTTTCGTACTCGAAATTAACAAAGAATATCATATATGTTGGTATATCATTAGCAATGGTCCACATAGCGACGCTTATTCGTTGCTATTTTTTAAACTTCTAATTAATCGTCGCTAAATTTTGAACTAAAAACATAGCAACGATTATTTGTTATTTTGAAAAATAGCAATGGATAAGCATCTCTATGTGGACTATTTCTAATGATATAACGACATATATGATATTCGTTGCTAATTGTGAGTACGAAAATTCATTTCTCAACGAATAATATCGTCAATATATATTTAACAATGGCTAAATTACAAATTGATTTTAAAAAAGCATCACTATAGCTCAATTTTGTTGTAGTGTTTATTCTTTTCTTTTAGCCATATCTTTTGGCAAAAACATATGTAAATGTGTGTAAATCTAATAAATTGCCATTGTACATACTCTTATTGACATTGTATAATTAACACCTTTTTTCCAAAAATAAAAGAATAAAGAGGAAAAGAAAACGAGAAGAAGAATGCAATTATGTAATAAGAACAGACTGATCAAAACCTCGAGAGAAGGTCAATTATTGACTTGATCGATGAGGAATAAAGTAGGGGGAGATAATGTCTTTGTATATTCATCACTATGAGTTCTATGTACATATCATTCCTCTATTTTATTCATCAATAAAAGACTTCAAAATAAATTATTTTCTCAATGAAACTTGTAAATAAAAATGCTTTCTAAATAATAAAAATAGTTGCAACATCATCTGATATAGATAGTACGAATATTATCACTCATAAAAGCCACAAAACAAGAACTTAAAAGATCAATTCCGACTCCATATGAAATAAAATTTCCAAAATCACCTTTATTGGACTCTAAATTAAATTATCTTTAAAGTGAGGGTGGTTTCATAAATTTTGGAGTTGGGGTGCAAAAGTTGGCCTTTTGTGTGCATTGTATAGCCACATAGTACCTATACATGTAAATATCAATATTTAATTATTTTAACATATAATGTATGTATATTGTATGTTTAAATTCTTTTATATACTCCTGATAATATCATAAAAATAAACTAATATTAAAAAAAATAAAATAAATTAAAGGTTTCATTAGACAGATGCTACACTTGTACATGTTGTACAAACTACCTATAATTAGTACTTGTATTTAATTTGTAAAATGAAATGAAAATTTCTTTATATTTCTTTAAATATGTTGTAAATATATAAAATATAAAATAAAGGATATTTGTGTAAAAAAATAGAATAAAAATAATATAATATAATATATAGCTATGCTATACATGTACATAATACCATATATTATAAATACTGTATATCTGAATTCATAAAAATAATTAGAAATCATAGCAAAATAGCTTGAAAAGTAATAAACATTTTTCATTTTTTCATTTTTTGATCTTAAAATCATTTACTATTTTTCATTCAATATTCTAGAATTAGTAATAGGAATTTTCTGATTCGTCAACTAGGGTCCATTGACCCGGGTCAACCTCCCCTCCTCCAGTCCCGACCCGAGAATCTCATTGCCGGATCTGATTTCTCACCACTCTCCAACTCGAGTCCGGCCTTCTTTTCCCTCAATTTCCGCACCGATTCTCCTCCAAGGATCCGTGATCCTCAGGATCCCTAGGAAGAGACAGATCCTCCTAAGGTTTTTCACATTCCCTTGATCCTTCTAGACCTTGGGGACACCCTATAAGTATGCTCCTCTGCCTCCTTTGCTCTCAAGCTTGTCCCTCATGCCACCCTTGCCCCCTATCTACCTTCATAAGAGTGACAGCCTCCTGGAGGACCCCTTTGGAGCTTCAATCGGTGCTTGGTCGCATGAAACTCAAGACGTGGTCAGAGCTCCGCCACGTGAAGCCTCTTCTGCCGCCACAGTAGGATCGAGGCTATAACCCCACCTCCGCCTTCACATGGTCCCTGAGCACATCAGAAACCTCATGTACTCACTATCCCATCCACACTTCATGTTTCATTTCAAGTTAGCCATTTCCTCCGTCATTCATTACTGAGCTCCGACCATCGCCACCATAGCTCCATCATTTGCTTCACCCGCATAGGTCGATCCCTCATTTCACCATCATCCTTACCTCGCAATATGATACCCCTGGATCATGCTCATCGGAGCAGGATTTGGATAGGTTCCCCCCTTCATTTTCACTGATGACCATTCGAACATTCCACCATCGCTTCTTTCCTTTTTAGCAGCAATAACACCAAGCTAAAGCTTGGTCTTCGAGCTACGAATCTTTTTGCAGGTTGAGGAGCGTGAATAAGGCCCAAATAGATGCCCAATTGCTCAGATGGAGTACCTCCATGTGCTTCACCTCCGCCTCGCCCATCTGCACATTCCCCACTCCATAAGAGTCGCCCAACCGATGCGCATCACTGCATGGAGTGTGTAGGACCCGGTGGTTATCTAATCAGAGCAACGAATCATCTAGAATCCACGATTGAAGTTCGCCTAGAAGACTTCTCTTCCCTGTTCTTCCAGAAGGCCGCTCCACCGTCAGATCACGAGGTCCCCCTCCAAATCTTATCAGGACCGCATGATCGCATCCACAATAAGCCGTTGGAAAGCTGAGCAGTGCTAGATCCTAACCGTATGTCCCAAACATTCTCTGGGATGATAGATCCTTTTCAGGTGCAGATCAGGGTTGTACGTCAATGTCGAGCTCCCATCTATCAGATCCAGTTATGTGTCGCTCCTCGCCTGCAAGGGTATATTACCTTGCACCCCTGCCTTCCCTTTATTTCGCTTTAGTCTAATAATTGTAATAATTAGTTAAAAACCTTTTCCATTTAGGATACAATGTTTTCTTTATTTGCACTTTAGTCTAGCTGAGTCTGAGTCATGTGTAGCTTCACGTGTATTACTAGTGTATTTGCAAATTTTACCCCATGCTTTGAACTGGTTATTGAATGAATTAAAAGCTTTGATTAATTACATTTATGCCCCTGTGAGCACTGCTTCACGTGCTGCGCACGTTTTGCCTAGATAAATTGCATAATGGCCCTTAGACTTTACGTAATTGTTATTCTACAAGCCCTAAAACTTAAAATATTTGCATATTGGTCCTCTTTGCACTATTTTAAAGTATGGTCTTCTATTAACTGCAATAAATAGCTAATTAACTTCAAAAATTTCATAAAAATTACCTTTGACTCGTTCTTACGTGTTTTATCATGGTAATTTCTGTTTATTTATTTTCTTATATTTTCTATTATAAAAAATTTAAAAATAGTAGAAAAATTCCTTGTTCACCTTGGAAAATTCCTACAAATTCGAAAAATACTTTAAAATTCCACAAAAATCCATGTATGTGTCTTTTTGTCTATTTTGGTTCTGTATAAATTTTGTTTAAAAATACCTTATAAAAACCTAAAAGTTTGCAAAATACTCATATATATATATATATATAAATCATATAAAATTAACATAATTCTAAAAATTGCATTCTCAGTTCCTATTTGTAGATATTTCATCATAGTTTTCTTATAAAAATCATTTCCAGGAGTTTTAAGTATTTTATCTATTTTTGTGCACTGTTTGCTTGTTTTTATCACTATTTGATTTTTATAAAATCACAAAAACATTTAAAAATTCCCCAAAAATCCTAAAATACTACAAAATATATAAACCCAAAAAATATTTTTTATTTTCTTGGAATTTTTGACAAATTTGAAAAATACAAAATGAATAGTTATGCATTTTTTTATCTTATTTGCCCCATTTGATAAATAAAAAAATTGCAAAATAGAAAACCACTAAAAAGACAAATAAAAATCCTTTGATCTACGAATCACCGACTAAGTTTTTAATTGTGCTCCTTGAGTTCGACCCCGATCACTATACTGGGTTAATAAAAGTAACAAAACTGCTTGTTTTCATTGTTTGATTTATTAGTGGTTTAAATAAATTTTTCGTTGATGGTGAATCTGATTTGATTCACAACGACACTTAGTTAATCAAATTAACTCGAATATGTTTCTGCCCACATCAGAATGGTGTCGTTGCAGGGGAGCATGACTAAGTAGACAAGATTTATATTTGCTCATTTTTGTTTCTATATTTAACTATTTCTGGCATTCGACTGTTTTGTTTTTTTTTGCGAGGGACTACTGGAGCACAATTCAGCCAGCTTTGGAGGGACCAACACCTGAGGAGGAGCAAGGAGGAGGATGTAGTTATCTAGGATAGATTTATTTTAGCCTTTATATTTGTAGAAAAACATTTGTAATAATTTAGGATCTTAGACTCTATTTGGGACACTTGGACATTTATTTGGGGTCTCTTTCGCCGAGTGCCAGTGCGTACGGGGGACCACATCATATTTAACGAGTTTTTCTGCACTTTATTTTTATTTGTTTTCCAAGGTTTTAGCCCTAGACTTAGGATTTTACTAGGTTGAGCTTGGTAAATAACTAAGGTCCAAACACCCTAATCAAGAATATATATTGTTATAGATGACGATTGGACTTAGTAAAAAAAGCTAATTTAATCGGATTGGAGACCATGTGTCGTGAGAGGTCATATACAGTGCTGGTAGGACCCACTATTGTGGGCAACAATCGACATCTAAGATCGGACGCAGGTCTCTCTTCTGATTAATTAGCACCAGTTCTTCATGCTCATAGAAGCTATAGGGTGATTTCCTCGTGCATCATATAGATTAGTTTAAATTCTCTCTTTCAATTATGTGCGGATCACTCTGCATGTAGACTGTAAGAGTAAGGTATGCATTTCTGACTTTGCATGCATCATTGAGTTTTGATCTTGCGTCGGCTTTCCGTCTTCCTCCCCCTATTTTATTGGACTTAAAATAAAAAAGGAAATCGAAAAATTTGTTAGATGTTGTTTTTATTTGGAAAAATACATAAAAAGTGATCACAAATAAAATCGGGACAACTAAAGCAAACTTGGCCTAAAATCTGAATTAACTATAAAATATTATTTTGGGGAGAGTAACCTCCTTCTTGTCTGATTTTACCTACTGAGAGTTGAGTAACCACACACTAGGATAGAGCCATGCCTGGACTTTCTTTAGATTATACCGGTTCTAACAAAAATGATTAGATATTCTCCAGTGGGGATCTACATGTAGTCGATAATCAGTCCATATTTTCTTAGCAGAGTGAGTGGTTTAGGGGACACTACGAAAGGCTCCGTCCTCAAGTAACGGGTAGCCAGAACTGGCTGGAAATAGACGTAACTAGTCGTAAGAATAAGAGCCAGTCTCCAAAGAGAATCGGGCTCCTAACAACTTGCGAACATGCTCTGTAAGATTGGAATATCACCAAATAAAAATTTGACAAGATAAAAGATTGAGTTTTCACGGTCATCACACTGTGTTGAGTTGTTGAACCGAGGGTTTGTTTCTAATACTACTTTTAGTCCAGATCAATCTTCATAAATCCCCACATCAAGATGATGGGAGGTGGTCTCTTAGGCTGCCTCTGGTAGCACCGCTTTCCAGCACTCCTACCCGTTCATCTAGGGCAGCTACAGAGAGCTCGGACCACTCTCTGAACTTGAATTCGTCTCCATCCTGTTCTCCCTTGACCACCTTCTTTCACTCGTGAGGTATAGACAGACATTCCAGCACAGCTCTACATTCATTTGACAACACCTGAGCTGGGGTCTTTTGCCTTTGCATAGACCAAAAAGATGGCCAGCGATGACAGAATCGATGAGAAGCCTTAGACTTCGTCACTCGTATTAGACCAGGCCGCCATCAACAATACACTGTTAGCCTCCCTGGACACCATGTAGAGATAGATTAGGGACCAAGGAATCTTCATGGTAGAGGTGAGGAGAGAGATTACTCAGATGAGAGCTGGGAGAGAAGAGCCAGACATACCAGCTGATGGTGGAGAGATTCCTAGACATGAGGGCCGAGCAGATGACTGACACCAGGAGGAGCCACATGATCCACAGAGGCTAGCATGCACCATGAGCTAGTTGCACAATTCTGGTGCAACCCTCACTCACTGGTGGATCTAGCTGCATGCCATCCTTGGTGACTTTGAGATTTGCCTCCAAACGATTCAGTTGTTGCCCAAATTCCATTGGCAAGCCATCGAGGAGCCCCACCTCCATCTACAAGAATTTGAGATGATCTGCATCACCATCAATGACAGGCTGGTGGACAAGGACACCATTAAGATGATAGCCTTCTCGTTCTCCTTGGTTGATAGAGCAGCCTACTGGCTGAAACACTTAGGAAGGGTTGTCACCACTTGGGAGCAGCTACAAACCGAGTACCTGAACAAGTACTACCCACTCGGTCGAACCAATGCAACCAAAGCCATGATTAGAAACTTCAGAATGATCCCTAATGAACAATTCCATGAAGCTTGGGATTGCTTTAGAGAGCTCATTAACAGGTGTCTTCACCATGACATCAGTAAGCCCAATCTCGTCTAGAGTTCTTCTGTGGGATGACACCTGAGCTGCAGGGGCATGTGAATGCCTCTTATGGAGGCTCCTATTTCACCAAGGACGAAGAACATGTCTGGGTCATTTATGAGGAGATGGCCGAAAATTACACTATGATGTCCCATACCCGAGTCTATACTTAGGGGAAGCCTTCCCATCATGCATACTCATGCCAGAAGATAGCATGCATTTAGGCCTATCCTTCTTTATCTTCTAAAGTGGCAACACTAGCAGAATCCTCAACTGTCGACATGGGCATTATCATCCAGAAGCTGGACCAGATGGATGATTGTTAAGAAGAAGATGGGCCAGGGCCTTGACAAGCTCAATAGGATCGATGAGCCGGCCCAAACACTGAGTGACCTAAAGACTCAGATCACGTGTCTCCAAGAGGGACATACGTCTTCTCAGCCACATTCCAAGTCAAGATCTGATCCATGGAGCAGTTCACCACATCCCTCCGCCTCATATCGGCAAGCCCATCACATCCAGGAGAAGCCCATTCAGTCTCTCCTGTAGTACCAACTGCCACCACACACTTCAGTCACTCAGATGGTGGTGTATCATTCGAATCAGCCTTTAGCATCCCTTCCCCCGCCAATCCATGAGCAGTAGGTGTTGGACATGCGAGCCCATGGCGAGCCATTATGCAATAAATGTTATTTCGAATATCATTCCCTAATCTGAAATGAAGAATAACCAATTTGCATAATAGGTCCCTTAGTACAATTAGGGTTATGTACCATGGCCATCTTGATGATCATACAGTCGTTGATTCAGTTATTGAATCATAGAGGCTGGTGCTTGAATGAATATCTAAAGAGTTAGATTGATGACTCATCAAGTACCATCAAATGATTGTTGAGAGATGATCTCCAGCCTGAGTAGGAGATGGCAATCCTTTCTCATTTAGGCTGATATGTGACCGACCTCTTGATGCAGGCCCACTGCTTGGGAATAGAGATTCAAAGGTGTCAGATTAATTAGGTCAAAGAGTTGACTTAACGAGATCGAGATAACCAAAGTACTATGACGTATGCTGTCACGATATAGGCATGCATCCTCTGACCAGAGGCATATGTGTTACTATATGTCTGAGTATGTACATTTGGCAGACCAATAGGTTGATGACCTAATCAAGGTCTATACACCGGCGCACTGGTGTGCATACAAGGGCATATGAGTAATACGATCTCTCAAAGGGATCATACAGGTTCATTTACTGAACCGGAAGACATGAGCTCACTCATGAGATATTGGGAATAATCAAATTCCGTGCACGGTCATCTCGCTTCAGAAGCTTGACTAAATTTGTAGGTATAATATATGCTTTTAGACAGTATGTGATCAACACCTAGGTATGATATATGCTTTTGGAAAGTATGTGATCGATACCAATTCGTAATAGTCAAATAAGAAACTTAATGATAAATCCATGAAGTTGACAGTGTAAAATTGATCTTATTCTTCAGGATTATTCTAGGCCTTCAAGTATGCAGGATGTACATGTATTGGGAATACCTGAGGGTGATGTGATCATACACGATTGTATAACCATGACGCTTCCATTCCTAGGGAGTGATGAAATAGGTCTGGATTTTACTGACTCCTCTCAGTAGAGAAGTAATCTAATCTTGGTCCAAATATTGGACATTGATCTAAATGTGATTCAGATGCAATGAGAAGATTAGATTTACGGTCTTGATTTAATCAATCATCTATGGGAGGCCCGAGATCTGGATTTGAGGTGTGATCTCAATATCCAAGTCACTATATGTGGAACAATATAATCGCCATGTCCTTATCTCCAAGTATCTGTGGAGAAAGCGCATTATCCTTGATGAATCTACGTTCCATCATCTTTATTCTATCATTTTGGCCTTAAAAACCCTAGTAAATGCCTGTAAATAGCATTAAATAGAGCAAATTAGCATTCATGCTTGTACATGTAAATATTGTATAAAATGCAGTTTTAAAGCCAAAATTATAGAATAAAGAAAAGAAAAGAAAAAGAATAAAATATTGTAAATATTTTATGACCCAAAACCCCTATACCTAGGCATCTTGATGAATAGGTCGACAAGGAATAAAGTAGGGGGAGATAAGGGTCAGAATACAATAAAAAATACCTTTTATTTTATCCATTCTTTATTAATTTTGGGGACCTATTTTTGGTTCCACTTTTTATACCTCAAATAAAAAAACTTTGTACATGAAAGTTGTAGATAAATTTATATAGAAAAATACAAAATTGATTTCACTGAAAAATAATACACAGATAAAAAGTTCTGGTCTGAATAAAAATCCAGAATCCCAACTTCCCAGACCTGTATCTCACAGATGAAAACTCCAAATGCAGCAAACCTTTAATTGTATATAGAATAAAATAAGCTATTTAATGGCGGTGGTTTCACACTTAGCGGAGCTACGGTTTGAAAGTTGAGTTTTGGACCCACATTGTATACTTGTACAGATTAAAATATTCAATTTATTATTTATTCATTATTTTTGTATTTTTATATTTTTATAATTTTGTAAATATTACTTATAATATATTTGTGCATTAAAATCAGAATAAAAACTCAAAGAAAACATAAAATAAAATACTTGTATATATTATACATAGGTATAATACATGTATACATACCTGCATAATACATACTTTTATTTTATTAAATGTACAAAACATATCAGAAAAATAACATAAATATAATTAAGTTTATAAAAGTATTTTATAATTATATAAAATAGTAAACAAAGTTAAATAAATTAAAATACACAAAATAAAAATAAAAGAGTAAAATATATAGATAATATACCTATATAGGCTATAAATAGTAACTTGTAATAATACACATCATAAAAATAATTAAAAATCATAATAAAATAATTCATAAAATAATAAACATTTTTTTATTATATAACCAAATTTTAATTACGTCAATTTCTATTTTTAACGGATTTTACAAGGATTTTTTCCAAGGTTTTTTCTGGTTGGTCCACGTGGACCAACCAGAAGGCGCCCTTGGTTGACCTCGGTCAACTCTCTGACCAAGGTCTGGGCCTTGTCAGGTCTGAATTTTTGACTATCTTCAACCCTTTTTTTGAGGCTCCATCTTGCATCCGCTGATGTCGAAGCCTTCTCGTCTTTTTGTCCTCGATGAGTGGTGATTCACGCCCTTGTGAAACATCGGGGATTGGACCCACGATTCGGTCCATCTTCATCGTTCTTTGATGCCACTTCGTCAACTCTTCAAAAGCCACACCCGACTTCCCTTCGAGTTTTGATCCCTCTTCCTCCATCATTCTCGACTTTTAGGACCTCCTCCGAGTTCCTAGTGACATCAACAACTCAAGGACCCCTTGCGCGTGGAGTTTGGAGTTGAATCGAGGCGTATCCAACCCTCGCCGGAGCTTCGCCTGAAGCTCATCCACTTCCGACTCCGGTGAGTCTTCCCCTCTTATCGTTGTTTCATTTGATAGTTTAGGTTTAGCTTAGGTCAGTTCCATAGCAATTTCGTATTCGATTAAGTTCTTCGTCGTGATTTCATCAATCGAACCAACGGCGGAGCTGAGCTCCGCCCGCCATTTCCGATCGTTCCACGCATCAACCCGACCACCCGTCGTCTCCATCCTCTCCCCCTTCACTCCGTCGCTCCGCTCCACCCATCCATCACCCTTGATCTCGCCCAGATCGAGCGACCGAGCTCTCTTCTCCGCCGCTCGCCGGAGCTCCTTGTAAAAGCCACCTTTCGCCCCCATTGCTCCATCAGAATACACCCGTAGCTTCGTCTGGTTTTTGCGCGACTAACTCTGCAGGTCAGAGCCAAGGAGAAGGCCCTATCGAGCCTCGAAGTCCCTAGGAGTAGCCGCCCAGGTCACCTCCGCCGTCCGACCTCTTCCAGCCGTCCCAGGCTCGCCTGAGATCCCATTCGATGCGGAAGGGCCCCAGGATCGTTTTGCCCTTGATCCTAGGGCTGGAGGACACCAGAATCGGCCATGATCGTCACTCGAAGCAACCCCCAGGCCGTGTTCTTCCATCGTCCTCGCTGGCCGTCCGATCACAAGCGCGTACCAGATTCACTCCTCGCTGTTGGATGGTCGTGAGCAATAGCCGTCAGATCTTCATCGATGATCTAATCACGGTCGTTGAAAGGTGAACCGTCATCACACCACCAGGGAGCGCCACGTGTCAAGTGAAGTCATCTCCGCCGTCCGCTCCCGCATCTAGCCTGGGTATTTTGCACTATTGACCCTGGCCCTTTTTGTATTTAATTTCTAGTCCTAAAACCTTATTTTCCAGTTAAAAAGTTTTGTAATAATTGCAAGTAGGCCAGTAACTTTCTATATTTGCACTTCAGTCCTCGGCCACGTCACCTCACGTGACTGGGCCATGTGTTTTTTGGGTATTTTGCATTTTCAATCCTAAACTTTCATGTATTTGCAGTTATACCCCTGTGCGTAGTGATTTAAATATATTTTGGGTTAACTGCACTCTTGTCCTGCCGATTTTTATTAGTTGCAAATATACCCCCGCGAACAATAGATCACGTGCGTAGCGCGTGTATTTTGGTGAAATTTGCACCCAAGCCCCTCTATGTTCTTATAATTGCACTTATACCCCTGCCAGGCTTAGGATTTCTGTGTGTTGGTTTTATTTATTTCACGCATCATTAAAGTGCCAAAAATTACACAAAAATTATTTTAAGCTCCTGTTAACTTGCACTTTCACGCCATCTTTTTGCATTTAATTTTTATTGCATTTTAGCATTTCTTAAAAATCAAAAATAGGCATTTTAACTACTGTCTAGCTTAGAAAATACCAAAAAAATATTAAAATACCTTAAAAATCCAAAAAAAAGACCTACTATCTATTTTATCCTATTTTAGTGTCAGTCCAGAAATCATTAAAAAATTCAAAACCAAAACCCTATAAATTAGGAAATACCCAAAAACTTCCAAAAAAATCTAAAAAATTCTAGAAAACTCTAAAAAATGCAAACTCAATTCCTGTAGGTTCTATATTTTATTATCTTTATTTTGAAATTAGTTTGAAAAATTTTTGTTGCTGTTTGATATTTTTAATTCCCATTTTACTCACAGCCAGTAGCTAATTCACCGTTTTGCTTTATTTCAATTTTTAAAAATATCAAAATCATTCTGAAAAATATTCAAAAATCACAAAAACATTAAAAAATCATAAAAAAGTCCAAAATATTCTATTTCTGAATTTTTGAGCATTTTTGCATATTTTTATAAATATCCTAGCACCTCTTTTATTATATAGTTTATATCTTCCAATATTGAAAAAGAAAATAAGAAAATATATAAAACATAAAAAGAATATATAAAATCAGAAAATTAAAAATCAAAATACAAAAATATAAAATTAAAAATTAAATAAAAAAATAAAAAAATAAAAACCCATAAAAAAGCCTAGATTGACTAAGTAGTCCATTAGACCTAGGATTTGACTCTTTGTCTATAATCTACACCTTTGTTTCCTGTGTTCACCCCTACTTGCTTGCCATTGTACATTTTTGTAGGGAATAATAAATTTTAATCCTTGCTCTTGATCGATTGATTGATTGTGTGGGTTAATTGTTGACAGACGGGAAGGCTTGAGTAGTCGCATCAGCGACAGTGAGTCTGATTTGTAAAACCACTATTTAGCGGCACTCGCACTCTCGTTTTTCAATCCTTGAAAGAGTTCAGGATAATTTCATTGTTGATATATGTATCCGAGCATTGAGAAAATGGATAATTAAATGTGATTTAATTATCATGAATAATATGAATTTGATTCATATTATAAAAAGAGTTATCTTAGATAATTAAATGTGATTTAATTATCAAAGACGTAAATAATATGAATATGATTCACAATATTTGGGCACATGAGAATAGAGATCCAAGACGATTAAATGTGATTTAATTATCATAGATATGAATAATGTGGATAGCACTATCCATATTAATCATATATATTATAAATGTGAATTATAATATGTAAGAGAGAGCAATTTCTAATCTACATTTGTTAATTAAATGTTGATGTGAATTGGATTCACATTGTACATTAAATTGAAAATGTAATTTACATTTTATTTTGGGTTGTGAATGTGATTCACAGATTTACAATGGCTAGACTGAAATATTCACAAATAATTATGAATTATTTTTGCAGAATAATTTGCAGCAAAAGTTGTTGCAAATCTTGGAGATTACATGGAAGATGAAAATGCCACCTTCCTAAAGGAGGAGGGTTGACGACCACCACTCCTATTAGGAAATGGTGGCCATCCCCCCTCTCCACATGGAAGGAGGCACTCTCTCTTCCACTATCGCCATGTATTATTGATTTAATTTTGCGATTAAATTGTGTTGATTTATCAACATATATTTAATCCAAATTAAATTAATTGTTGTTGGTTTTTACTAGCACAAATCTTAGCCATTAAAAGAATCACAAATCAATGAGAGCCATTGGATTTGTGTTGCCCATGGATTGAGATCCATGGATCCCAAAATATTATAAATAGAAGGGAACCCCTTGCTCTTCAGATGCTAATGAGAACATATGTCTCTCTATCTCTCTTTCTCTCTACACGTCCTCTCTCCCTCTCTCATGTGGTCGTCCACCATGGATGCCCTAGAGAGATTCTCCATCGCCGTAGCGTCGTCATTATGCTGCCCGACTATTTGCTCATGGATCTCCATCTCCTTCGGTCTGCCTCGCTCGTGAAGACGGCATCGGATCTCCTGTGTTGAGATCAGGAGATCCGCCGCTTGGATCATCAACATGGATTGCGAGGAGCACGTGTTTCATCAACACGCTCGCAAGCATCTCCTCTGTCGGATCGGACTTGAGACAGGAGGTCTCTTCGTTTAGAGACTCGATCGCAACCACGCTTCAAGAGGTAATCCTATTACTTGTTTGTGGATTAGACGAAACGATCCGAGAAGTGTTTTTGGATCATGTGGTTTTGTCACATGAAAATTTTTATTTCCGCTACCTCGAGCAACTAGTGCGACTAGTCACTCCCGATCGCATACGATGCGATTCTCACGCTTCCGTGATGCGCTTAAGGATCTTCCCATATCCTTCAAGTGGTATCAGAGCTATAGGTCGAAGGTTTCAGATACGATCCATAAACCTAAGATGGCTTGGGTTCGTTAGGGTTGCGAAAGTTTTATCACATTTCATTTTTGCATCTTTGTTTAGTGATTATTTTCGGCCCTGTTTAAATTGTTAAAACACGAAAATAAACTTGGAATTTTGTTTTCCATTAAATAAGGAAACTATGGGATTTGAGTTTGCATGATTTCAAATCCGTTTGCTCAAGTTATGATCAAATTGGTGAACATATATCCATTGTTTCAGGGACTGTGAATCTTAGCGTAATTAAAGAGTTAATTACGGATTTGAAGCGACTTGAAATGCACGCAAATCACTTAGGTTATTTTTTAAATAAAATTAGCAAACTTTAAAAATTACGTTGCTTAATTTGGATTTAAATTTATTGAGATATGCTAATTTTAGTAAGTGAGGGTCAGTGTTGGAAATTACTTTCCTAATCAAGAACCTTTTTATTGTCATTTAATTAATGAGTATAATTAAATGGTTTAATTTCCTGGAATAATTATGGATAAATATTTGTCAAATATTTGATGATAATTATTTCCTTAAATGACATTGTCTTAACCAATAATTGATTAGATATGATCAAGATCACAATTGGTTACACAATCCACTTTCCAACAAGCATGTTGCTTGAATAGGATTTGGGATTTGTTTAGCAAATCTCATTATAATGTTAATCAAAATTGTTTTGATTACTATTATATGGTATAACTTCGATTGAAAGACCGATTATAATCTCAAGTACACAATGATCAATTTGGCATTATCTTTTCCCGATGTGGATATGGTGTCTAGTCGGGGAGCGTTGGGGTAGCAGGTTGCACCGTGTGCGGTCTGTCCTACACCCGTCAAAGCGGGTAGGGACTCGATAATGCAGGAGAGATCACGGTGTATTTTTCTAATTATTAAAATCCAAAATAATACGTATTTGAGATAATACCATAATTTAAGTAACAATAAAGATTGTTTGTTGGATATTAGTTGGATCATTAATTTAATATGACCAGATTAATTGGAATCCAATTAAAACTAAAACACTCTATTATGAATAGAGATGTTATTTCCCTTGTAAGAATTAATCATAATGAATATGATTCTGATGATTAATTAGAATTTGAATATGATATGGAGGATCACATAAGCGACATCCATGGTCTCCCGTCAAGGCGGAGGGTTCCATCGCCAGGGATTGTATGTAGGAGACGCCTGTCTGAAGTGACAGCTCCTGTATGCAAGCGCATCGGGATCATGCTCTTCGCTTCTCGAAAGAGTATGGACGTATGCGTAGTGACCCCAATATCGGATCTTCATATTATTGGCATGATATTAGATTGCGCATAGCGAGTTGTATTCTTGTTGACGATTGGTTCAATTAATGACGGGTCAACATCACCTTAGGGGTGGTGGGCCTAGGTGGTAAAGATCGAATTGGGAATGCAAGTTGGACTTGCAAGCTGGAATGTGTTCCCACTTCTTTTTATTGGAATTACAGGTTCTCATATTATTGCGATGTAACAAAGATAAGGAAGGAGATCCCAGATCTTGCTTGAGATATAATGGTAAGTATATCTCTTACATTAAAAGTAATTAAGGGAATGAACTTTCAATGTTGACAAGGCATGACAACTTTGATGTAAAATTCCTAAATCAAAGTAATATATATATATATATTTATATATATTTATGCAAATTTCTTATTTCAGATAATCCTTCATTAAATCCACTCAATGTTATACTCAATAATAACCAGTAAAATACAATGGATTGAATCCATGATTTGCAGTTGGACACATAATGTATGTGATTGCAATGTGCAAGTTTCCTCATAATAATGAGGAATGACGATTACTTAGACAAGAGGAAAACAACCTAGGGTTTGTATTTGTCTATAGTCTTGATCTCATCAAATGTACTTTGGAAGTGAATTGTCGATGATGACTGTAATTGTCAATTAATCCTTATAAATCTAATAAGATGACCGGGCGTACATATGTTCTTTCGATATTTAATCACAAATGACATGGTTCTCAGCATTATGCAAAATGTGGCTCTATTAGAGAAGATGTATTCAAAATGTTTGAATACCTATCTGAACCAATGTTTTAAGAGTTTAGATGGATGTAGAAATGATGAGTGTCATCATTCTACTGTCCATACTCTGGTCATTCATGAAGCTTCAGAATATTCATATTGTATGAATTGAATGAAGCATGTACAAATGTTGAAATGCTCTTAATTGAAATCTTTTTATGTCGACATAAGAGATCCTTTGTCTTGAGCAATGGTTGCTTATAGATAAAGGCAGCGCATTGGAAACATGGGTTGGACCCAAGCAAGAAGGAAAGTCAAAGAGTTGACTGTACTTTTGTGACTTCCATATGACATCCAAAGAGTTGAATGAATGTCAATACTGAAATAAGTTGATGTGTTGATAATATGACTATCAAATCTATCTAGAATCCTTAGAGAAGGAATCAGATAGTACATCAGAATAATCTACATATAATCATTGAAATTGACTTACTTATTTGATAACATAAAGTCTAATAATTGTATCTCAATCTTCGAATGACACTTGCAATTGGTTGCATATGCATTAGAATATTAGAAGTTTGATCTCAAGGTTTAATGATCATCCATATTGGAATTGATGCAATTATTGCAACAATTTCCACTGGATCAATAGACTTCATATTTTCAGTGGGAGCCCTTAGTCTTAGAGAATGTCTCTGTGACTTGGATATTAGAATACACTCATAGTTTATTTCTAAATGTTGGAAATAAACATAAATTCTGGAATAAACCTATCATAGAGAGTTATGATGGATATATTTCAGATAGTAATCTAACATCTAGTGTGACTCCACCAAATTAGAAAATTAATGAATGGTTCATTAAGATTTCTAATACTAAAAATTAAACCTTTAAAGATAATAGGAGGATGAAGATCATTTGAAAATGATCTGGCATTAAGCCTTGGATATTTGTCTATTGATGAGATCAATGGACTAGTAAGAGATGAAACTTTAGAATGTCTAAAATTTCAAATCTTACATACTTGTGAACATTGTATTCAAAGTAATAATGTCTACAGCACCCTTCTCTGAGATTGGATTAAGATGACAAGGTATTCAATATCTCATACATATTGATGTATGTGGATCATCTATATCATGATAAACATTGATGATATGTGATATCATTCGATGATTATTTACGATATGATATTTCTTCTCTTCACCTTAGAAACCTTTGACATGTTAAACGATTTCGTTTTTTTGGTTTGGAACCAAAGTCTGAATGATGATGAAATGAATTTGATCTAACCTAGGTAGTCTATACCTATTAGATGAATTCATAGAATACCTTATAAAGATATGAATGTCATTTCTATCTCACTACTCGTAATAAACCTAAACTAAATAGAGTTGTAGGGAGATACAATTGGATCATGTGTGACATGATTTGATCAATGATGATTCTTAGCATAATTACCTCTTAGTTTCCAAGGTATATATGTAGTAGAGACTACAATATATATCCTTAATTAGCTTCCATGCAGATAGGCTAGAATCTAGCACTAGATAGTGCTGCTGATGGTATTGGATACCTACTTTATGACCTTGAGATTCTTAAAGGATCTCATCTCTGAGAATGTGATTCTTAGAAGATGAGACTCTTGAGAATCAAGATGAAAATGAAGTAAAAGACCTCATTTAATCTTGAGAAAGATAATGAGCCTCCTGAAATCAGAAACTAAAAGGACAATTAAAGATGAAACACTAATACCTCGTCAAATGAGTTTGAGGATGGATTCCATGTGTCACTTAAATATGACATGATCTAACTTCATATGATGAAGCTTCTGAAGATCATAACATGGAAAGATGGATGTTAGCAATAAAGTATAAAGTAGACTTCATATACAAATGTTGTATATGGATCCCCGAGGATCCACCTATATGGGTAAGACCCATTAAGGTGTAAATGGATCTTCAAGAGAAAGAGGGAACCTGATGAGAAGGTATGGACCTTCAAATCACTGCTCGTAGCCAGGAGCTACACATCGAAGAGAAGACATCGCTTGCGATGAGACTTGCTCTTTAGTAACAATGCTTATACCCATCAGAAATTGCTAACTATAGCTTCATATCTTGACTATGGCATCTTAAGATGTAAGTCAAGATTGCATTCCTCTATGAAAACCTCTTTGAGGATATTTACATGAAGTATCCCCAGGCTTCATGGTTAAGGAAAGCAAGGTGTGCAAGCTAAAGAAATCCATCTATGGACTCAAATAAGCTTCTTATAATAACATAAGATTTGATGAAATAATAAATGTTGTGATTTCAGATAGAATCTTGGTGTATCATGTGAAGCTTAGTGGGAGTGCCATTGTGTTCATCGTACAAAATGTAGATAATATCCTAATCATTTAGAATGATATAAGGTTGATAATAAGTGCTTTATAGACGTGCTATTCCATATCTTGAGATATAATATAAAGGATACCTCTTAGATCTTAGTTCTGAAGTTGTTCAGAAGCAAAGAGGAGAGGATATTGGGACCGTCATATTAATGGTACACCTTAGACATTTCTATTTTCTGGAAAATTCCAAGAAAGGCTTCTTTCCCTCAAGATATGGTACTAACCTATCTAAAGGGATAGCGCCTCAAAGAGTTGAGGATGTGAATGCTAAAACTGCTTGCCCTTGTGCATCAGCTTCGAGAAGCCGGGTGTATGCTAGATGTGTACAAAAGACAGATGTCTACCATGCAGTGGGAGTAGTGAACTGTTACTAATCCTACTATGGTGATAAAAAAACACTTGATTGCATTAATAACAATATCTTCATAGAGGGCAAAACTTTTGAGATAGTGATCTCAAAGTCTTATCTTCAAGAAATTAAGACTTTATAGATAGTGATCTAAAAGGTCTTAACTGTGGATACCTTGTTGAGTGACCCTATCCCCCGAAACTCAGTCATCATGATGACTTAGTCGACAAGGAATATAGTAGGGGGAGATAGGGCTGCGAATTTTATAGAAAACGCAGTCGTAAAACCCTACAAAAATATGTCAATAATTACTTTTTGGGACCTATTTTTATCCATTATTTTTTATTGATAAAATCAATAAATTTTGTAAATAAAATTTGTCTATAAAAATACAAATAATAATACAAAGTTGAATTCATAGAAAAATAATATACAATGTATCTTCTATACTCTAATAAAAAGCAAAAAACCCAAACTTCCCAGACCCATATCTCCTTAATGAAAACTCATAATGCATCAAAATTACTTTAATTGTAACAACTTTTAATAAGCTATTTAATGAAGGTGGTTTCATTCAATTTGGAGTTAAGTTGTGAAAGTTAGGTTTTGAGCCCCTGTTGTACATAATACCCGAATAAAATATTCATTTTATTTATTCCTTATTATTTAATTTATTTGCTTTTTTTTTATAATTTTGTATATATATTCTTTATAATATATGTATATATTTAGAATAGAATAAAACCCTAATGAAAACACAAAAAATAAAATAAGTATACAAAATATCTAGTGAAATACTTATACTTATACATATATATTATATACCTATATTTATTTAAGGGTACATATTATATCAGAAAAATATAATAAAAAGATATTTAAGTGTATTTAACTAAGTTATAAATTTATAAAATATGTGTATAAAATAATAAAATAAGAGAATACAAAATAAAAAATAAAATACATAAAATATAGATGAATATACATATATTTGTACTTGTAAAAAGTAACTTATAATAAAACACCTCTTAAAAATAAATAAAAATAGGCATTAAATTCATTATAAATTTATAAATATATTTTATTTTATAATCTAAAAATAATAAATTATTTTATTAGTTATTTTCTTTTTTCCAAAGAACTTTGGCCTTGGAATTTCCCGGTTGGTCCATGTGGTCCTACCAAGAGGCAGAGTTTGTTGACCGGCTGTTCAAATGTAACCCAACCCTTCTAACTCCTGTCAGAAGTTACGAGCCAGCCTTTTTTTTCGAATTCTCAGAGCCTCCATCTTCCTCCTATCGCTTCGAGACTACCAACACATTGTTGCCCTTCGTCCTTCATCCACACCCATAAAAGAATCTCCACTAACCCACTCATCGTCGCACGCCATCTCACCTCGAAACCCTTCGAATACTCACCTATAAATAATCCCTCATCTCCACCTTTTATGTTTTGATCGCTCTCTCCCCACTCTTAGCCCATTTGGTTAGCCTCAAAAGCTTTACAAAGGTGATAGCTTGGCATCGTTGCTGACTAGCAGCGAGGAGGAGTACCGACGAAGCGCATCCACCATCTCTGGCTACCAGTGGTCATGAGATTGCAGCTCCTCACTCCAGCTGAGTTGAGCCCCCATCTCCCGTTTTCGGGTAATTTCCTTAGCTTAGATTCCAATTCCACATATAGTTTTAGGTTTAATTAATTAGTTTCAGGTTAAATCCAAAAATTGCGTACTCTTGGAGCCTGGGATCCAGGTTCATTCCAATGTGATTTGACTAGTTAATTGACTCACTGCTCACCCCATATCGTTCTGTATTCACTTCTCCATTGAATCAACCATGGTTACCCCTCGATTTGACTTGAATCAAGGTGATTCGAGGCTCGCTTCTCTACCATCGCTGGAGACTCATTGCTTTCATCATCCATGCAGCCCTAGCTGCCTTTTTTGGGCTGAGGATCATCGCCTCAAGCCACATAACATCATCATGCAGGTCTTGAGCCAAGAAGATGCACTTGGGCCCGTCTTGGACCTTGCGTGCAGTGCTAGGTGGAATTGAGCCCGGGTCCCGATCGAGGATACCTGATCCTAATCTGAAGGTACTTATTGACGCGAAGGAGCTACAGGAATGTTTTTCCCCTGACATAGAGGAGATTGGTTCCTGGATTTGGCCTGAACCGAAGATCAAAGTTCACTTTTCCAGGTGTTCTTCGGGTTCTTAAAAGAACTCCAGGTGATGTTGGATTGATGTCTTTCCCAGGTCTAATCTTGGTCGTCTGAGGCGAGATGAAGTGACATGCTCTAGCACCATCAGATCGACTTAAGTGGCACCCATGTGCCACCACCAGAGTCGTTCATCAGTGCCTTGATGATTGTAAATATTGGAGAAGCCCCTCCACCTTTTTAATATTAGTTGTAATATATTTAATGTTAGGCTTAGTGTAATTTTCTTCGGATTAATTACACTAGAACCCCTCTATAATCATTCACTTGCAATTAAGACCTCCCTAGTCATGTGCACTAGCACGTGTAATGTTGTAAAAATTGCATATAGACCCACACAGGTTCTTTTAATTGTTGCTTAGTTTATAAACTCTGGACAATAGTTATAATCTTTGGGTTTACTCACAATGTGCCCCTTGATATTTATTTTAATTGCAAAAATAGACCTGCTAGTTTAAGTATTTTTGTGTGTTGTTTTCTATTTATTAAAAGTGTCATATGTGCTCCAATAAATTATCAAAAATAAGAAAATGTGCCTACAATAGTATAATTTCTCGCCATAATTTTTTTAATTACAAGCATGTTTCCTCTTTATTAAAAATCAAATAGCGCATCGATATCCCTGCTTGCTTTAAAAAAATCCAAAAAAAATATTAATTCATGTTTAAAAAATACCCCCCAAAACAAGGTGTGTTTATTATAATGTCTAGTACCCTTAGACCAAAAATCCATCAAAATAGAATATGAAAATTATAAAAAAAATAAAACCTCCAAAATCCTATAAAAATATAAAAACTCTTTTAAAATTACAAAAATATTTGTTCCTGTCCTATATTTATATATATATATATATTTATATTAGAACATGTAAAAAATAGTTTTTATAATTTTTGACCTTATTTTATTTTAAAATCTCAAATCAATTCAACCTAATTAAAAAGTACCGAATTTTAAATATGTTGGACTTTAAAAATCCTTAAAAATTAGCTACATTACTTAAAAAACACAAATTTAGTAAAATTTATTTTAAAACCCAAAAACATTTTATTGTGAAAATTTTGATATTTTTTACTTATATTTATAAATTATTTACGCTATAGAGCATTATATATCTCTATATATTATTATATAAGATATAATATTATTTATTACCATAAATATTTTATAATCATATTAAAATAAAAAACGATATATAGTATAAGATATATAATTAATTTTAAAAAATATTAATAAATATATTATTTAAACGCATATTCTTTAATTGATTGTGTGCATACATATATACATTTATACATATATTATTTAATCATTATTTATTTATAAATAATATTGAGTGTTGCACCATCATGCTTCCTATGTTCGACACCCTACCTCTTTCACTATACATATTTATTTATAAGGTTTATAATAAATTTTAATTCACACCCACTTAGTCATTGATTGATACCTATTGTGTGGGTTGATTGTTGTCTTAACCAGTTGTCTTCGAGAGCTATCATCATAGCAACTTAGTGGTCCCATGTTGTGTGGATCACAAGACAGACCCTCGGACATAATCAGTTATTACAACTTGTCCATCCCATTTCCATCCCTATTTGCTTCTCCATCAATCTAACCCCCTATCACCCTTCGAGGCCTCTTGGATAGAAGGGACGGTGCTCCCTCCGTCTCCTATCGTCGGAGCACCTTCATCTCCTCTCATATCACCACGAACTCCACTAATAAAGACATAGATCTGATCCCCCTTGCACTGTGAGGATTCCTATCTCTTTTGTAGGTATGATGGGCCCTGTCTGAGGGGTCTCTGAGGTATTCCAACACACTCAGATCTTCAAGCCATCCAGACCCCTATCGATGGGGCTTGGATCCATTTGACGGGTCTCCCAGCTGTGGATCTTCCCGACGAAGCATTTCCCCATCACAAAAGCGAGCAACGAGATCTGGAGTGCTAGATCCGAGCAATCAAAGAAGTAGAGGAGCTCTTTTCTTCCCAGTTCATCCATCAAGTTTCTCCGATGTCCGATCAAGAATCACACTCCAGATGCAACAGATGGTGTCCGATCAAGGCCTCGGCCATCCGATCTCCAACCGAGGTGTAATCTCACCCATCACCGTCGAATAGTCATCGTGCATTGTGGAGTCGTCGCGTGTTAAGTGAGAAGATCTCAGTCATCAACCTACGGACAAATAAGGGGTAATTTCCATTAAGCCCCCTCTACCTTTTCTTATTTCTTTTTTAGTATTTTATTCTTATCTGAGGTGTAAATAATTTTTTTCAAAAATGCATATATACCCTCTTGCTTTCATGTATTTTCCCACATGTCCATACCATCTCAGCTTACATGGCTACTCACATGAATTGGGCATTTTGCAGGCATAACCCCCTAATTTTGTATATTTATTTTAATACATAAAATTGTATATTCAACGTTACATTTTTGGAAAAAATGTATATGGGAAATGGAACTTTTGTGTATTTACATAAATGCTCTTCCAGGTCATTTTTCATTTATGTATTTTGTGGAATATTCCTTGCATGTCCCTGGGTTTTGTAAAATGGTTCTGAATTGCATGTATACTTTGATTTAATTGTAGATAGGTCGATGCCCGTACCTTGAATTTTATTCTACTGTTTATTTTTGTTAAAATAGCACCTTTTGTATTTTATTTTACAAAATTGCATGAAAATGCCTTGAAGATTAAGTTTTCACGAGAGGGTTTTTATTTTGCATTTCTAGGAATTTATCTATTTATAAAAATTCATACAGTGAGAATTTTATACTTGTCTAGATATATAAATGCCAAAAATATTAAAATGCCTTTCAAATTAAAAAAAATATTTATTGCTTATTATTACTAATATTTATTCAGACCAAAAATCCCTAATAGTATAAAAAGAAAAAGACTAAAAATTTAAAAACTCCAGAATCCTTTGTAAAAATGTAAAACAATTCCCGAAAGTACAAAAATCTAATTTCATTGTGTAATTTTCTTTTTATTACATATTATTTATTAAAAATAATTTTGAAAAATTTTGACTTTATTTTCTATTTTTAAATTGCAAAACAAGTCGACTTACTTATTTAGTCCTTATTTTCGAGTCTTTGGTATTATAAATACATAAAAAATGTAAAAAATCTAGAAAAATCATAACAACATTAAAAAAATTAAAAAGCTCAAAAAATATTTTTCCTAGATTTTTGGACAATATATAAATATATAACATAAATTTTATATAGGTATCCAAATATATATTATCTATATGCTTATATTATGTGATAATATATTCCATATAAATATTTTTTATTTTATTTTCAAAAATAAAAAAGGAATTAAAAATTTGCAAAATGAAAAGCCTAAAAAATATAATATATAGACTTTGTTTGCATTTGATTATCTATTTTTTCATATACCCCTACCTATATGTATGTATATATATTAATATCTATCTTATTATTAATAAGTTACCTATATATTCACTATTAAATTATTGTTAAAGAAAAAATATAAAACCAAAAACCCACATGAAAATGGCTCAAGAACAAGTATGTACATAACTCACATTGATTAACAATAATCATATGCTACCTAGTTTTCTCTCTGTGGTTTGACCTCTACGTGCTTACATGTTATACATTTTTGTTTAATAAATTGTGCCTTGTATTTTTGCCTTTTCATTGCTTAATTTACTTTGCGGGTACTAGTTGATTGAATCAAGGATTTCTTGTGGGTCGCCTCAACGACAAATGCATCTTCGCCCTTTGTGAGTATCATTTTTAGACCGGTGAGTAAAATCTCTCGCTCATCAAATGGCGTCGTTGCCGATGAGAAAAGTGTGTAGCCTAATTTGTATATATATTTGTCCTTGATTTTATTTATTCATCTATTCATTCATATCCTTGTACAAAAATATATATCTCTTTAATACTTGTATATACTTCATTTCTTATTCTATTTATACATTATTTGATTAATTTATCTAATACATCTCTTTTGTTGTCTCATTGCCAGAGCTTACTATGGGGGATGACCTCTTAGGTTGACGATGTAGCCAAGCAAAGTGGAAAGACCAATTAGCCTAGATTTTTAGTTTAGAATTTTCTTTTATTTTGGTGAGAGAGAGAGTGATTCATTATTAATTGTAATAATTATGGACTTGGACACTACTCTATTCTACGAGGTCCATTGCCCAGGTGACTGTTCACCTGGGAGCCTTGTCGTGTTTTCCTAAGTTTTCATTGCTTTGTTTTATTTCTTTCACGATGTTTTCAGTTTTCTGCCTTTCTTTTTATTTGTTTCATGTACATGGAGCCCCTAGACTCTAGGTTTTTCTATATCGGTAGTTAGGTCCAAACTCTAATAAGATTTAAGTGCCCATAGTCTCTTATGTTTGGATCAAGTTAAATTAATAATTGTTAATTATTATACCTTTATCCACACAGTAAGAGAGCCATCATACAATGCTGGTCGGACCCGTTATGGCTGGCACCATGATGTCTCGAAGATCGGACTCACTGGTTCATTTCTGAATTATTAACTTATCGTTCTTCACGACTAATAACAGCTATTGTTTAGGGTGATTTTGTCATTTGCACACTTCTATGTAGATAAGTTTATAAAATTTTGTATTGCATACCACATGGACAAAGCTGGGAATCATTGTAAGTCTTATAACTTTGCATGCATCATTAGATTCAATGATGAGATTTCCATCATCAATCGACTTGCAAGGATTTTTCACTATCTCCCTCTAATTTTGATCATCTAGGACTTAATTAAAAATCTACAAAATAGTAGGCGCTTGCATGCCAAATGTCTAAAAAAGTGAAAATCAAAAATCTAAAAACAATGGGACTTTTAAATAAACATTGACCTTAATTTAAATCTGTAATGGACTTCATTTCCTTGGGTTCATAAAGCCCTCATTGTTTTCGGGTATCTTAGGAGGGGCCCAAAATCCTTCCCATGAGTGAGGTGCGACCTGCTAAGGATTAGAGCCCAAAACGTAGTCTGTAACTGCCTTGTGTATCGCCTTTATTTCTGAAGTATTGGTGCTTCCATCGTACAAGACCGAGTAGGGCCTTGTCATCGATGGTGTTCACCTTGTGTGGAACATCGACTTGGTCTGAAGTACTGAATTTAGGCCATTGATGAATCTCCATTACATCACCTTTATTCTATCATTTTGGCCTTTAAACCGTAACCAATGCATGTAATTAGCATTAATTTGTACAAATTATCATTCATTATTTATTCCATTTATTGTGTATAAAATATTGTTTTAATACAAAAATTATAGAATAAAGAAAAGAAAAGAAATAGAATAAAATACTAAAGGTATTTTATGACCCTAAACCCCGAAACCAAGTCAAGAATTGATTTGATCGACATGAAATAAAGTAGAGAGAGATAGGGCCAATAACTGCACAAAAATACACACAAATATACTAAAACATTAAATATTTATAAGTATTTTTATACAACACTGATTTAAATGATTTGTGTTGCATCAATTCAATAAAAATGTTTAGAAAAATATAAAAAATATTACCAAAATATCACCATAAATAATGGACAAATGGAACAACTTCACTTTTTCCCATATGCGTGTAATCCAAATTTTATATATGGAGCATACGAACTCTAATTAACCTAAGCTCACTTCTAAAGTTCATTATTTTAAAACCTTTAAATTCTAAAAATACTTTGAAAGTGGTCAGGGATCTTTTGTGAAAAGTCGATTTTGGCACCCATTTGTACAATAGTTCACATCTTTTTGTTTCTTTTGTATAGATTCCATTTTAACTCCTTTTCTTTTGATTTAAATTTTATTTTGTTAGTTTTATATTCTAAGTTATATAAAAAATATCAAATTGAGTAAAAAATATAAATAAAAAAGATACAAAAATAGGTCTTCTCTATACAAGTCAATTTGGCTTGTATTTTATCTTTAGTACTTTTTTTATTTATCTCATAAAATTAGAAATCAACAAAAATATTTCCAAGTTTCTTATATTATTAACAAGAAAATAAAAATAAAAATCATAAAATCCAAAATGGGTATTTTATACCTTTAAAAAAAGATTTTAATTTACATCTTTTGCATAACTTTCTTCTGCGATATTTTTGATAAAAAATATTTGAGAAAGTTTTATGATTTGAGTTTTATTTTGAGGTCTCCTTTCATTTATTTCAAGCATATTCTCATTGGTAAACACTCTCTTTTTTGTCATTTGTCCAAGTCACCCACATTCCAAGCACTAAAAGACAAAAATTTTTAAATACCTCACTCCCATTGGTTAAGACCTCCTCCAATCACTATCCTCTCTTCCATCTTCTCCACCACAATAAAAAGCGCTTCAAGCCTCATTTTTTTAATCATCCATCAGTAGAGTCCTCTTTCTAGCTTCTCTGCCTCCAATGCGACAGAATGAAGATTGGAGAGGAAGCCACGATGAAGGGAGGATTCTTTGGCATGATCCCTTGGTGTTCTTGCTCCATTGTACCACGGAGTTTGTCTCAGTCATGTCTCTTCCCCACCGAAATCGAGGTCACAACCGACCATGCTCACCGGAGCGTTGGTCATCCTAGGCGAATTCATTCATATGCAACATTTCTTACCCTAGATAACTTAGTTTAATTTAGTTTCTTTTGTTGTTGTTCAAGTTCATATAGTAGCACCTTCACATTTTAAACACCTCCATCCTCCCGCCTCACAGCTAACCACCTCACTGCTGCCCTCATCCACTTCTCTGTACTCCCTTCACACAACCTCAACCAACTCCGGTCACGCACGGTGGTCAAGACCTTCTCATTCTTCCCTCACCAAATCGAAGAAAAACCCATTCACGTTCCCATTTTTTATATACCTAACATCCTGGTCGAGTTTTATACTCGATCCCTTCTTCTAGTCGTAGGTATATCGTAGCACCTTCATACTGACCATACACCATTCTCACCGACGATCTCTACGACAACTGCCTCGTGAATCCCCTTTTTCTGTTGCTGCACAGGAACAATGAAGGAGGAGGATGGCTACGGATATGAGCGACCGTTGGATCTGCCAATCCTCCTTATAATCTCAACCATCCAGCCAAGGGGTAGAAATTTGTGCATGCACCCTTTTACTTCTGGTTGTTTACATGCGCGCCATATCCATCCAAAATCCTCTGAACACCATGTGGATTAGAGACTAGTATTGCGCAAAGTCCCTCTCATTTTTGGCATAATTCAGGAAGTTTTCTGCTTTATATTGAACTGTAGTTTGTTCTTATAATTTCAACTATACCCCTGCACTTAAATGCTTATAAATCATTCATTGGAACTTCCTTTTTTGCGAGATTTTTTGGTTAGAAAGCTGCTTTAAAGATCTACATCGATTCCAAATTTCAAAATATTCTGATGTACGAACTATTATTGGTGAAAGTTTTAATTAAGGATACTTGTTTGTTGTATTTTTTGTATAACTTGCTCATTTTTTGATATGTTGTAGAAATATCTTTGATAAAACATGTACCAAATTTCATCTAAAGATCTTTTGACTTGTATCCTATAGAATTTCTACAATATTTTGAGTGATTAATTTATTTCTGTAGCATTGTTCATCTATTTGAAGATATAAAATATGATAATGTGCCCCTCATATTGTTCTATGGTAAGATATTTTTGTTGTATTTTTATCATGTTGTTTGAACAGTTAAAAATTTAAAAACATCATTTCATCCTTCCTACTATCTTCTATTCAATATATTCATTATATCTCATAAAAATACCAAAAAATATTGTAACTTCTCTCATCTATATCTATGTCATATCTGAAGGGCATTCAGTAATATTAGGTCTAGTGTCCAAAAACTCAAAAAGACTTCAAAACTTGCAAAAATCACTAAAAATTGAAATAGTGTAAAAATTCCAAAAAAAAGTCTTGTTTTCTTTTATATAATCTTATCCATCTAGAAAAAAATATAGGTATAATTTTAGGACTTCATTTTGAGCTATTGATAGTATTTTTTGAGTGTCCCATTTGCCGTCTTTTCCCAATTATAGAATTGCATGTTTTATCTTATTTCTTGCATTTTTTATTTCTAAAAATTCTGAAAAAATTTGAAAGATTAATTAAAACACCAAAAATATTTTAATATTTTTATTATGACTTTATTTAACCTATTTTAAAAATCCAAAAATATTTTTTCTTTTTCTTTTATTTATTTCTCTTATTAACTAAATACTTATATATATCATTATTATTTATATTAGTATTACTATAATTTTATTTATAAATATAAAATCACAAAAACATTTGAATATTTAAAATAAAAAAATTAAAATTATATATAATTAAAAACTCACATAAAACATATAGACAAGAAGACGACCCAGTCATCTTTGCACTTCAATTGCACAATCTATCCTTTTTACTCCCTAAGTTCCAAACTCTACATACTTGCACTATACACACATTTGGTAGAGTTGAATAAAATAAATTTTAACTCCACATTTCTATTTTATTGCTTTATTTATTTGTGGGTTAATTGTTCATTGATTGGGGATTCGTGAGTGGTCGCTTCAATGAGATCGTAGTGCTCACCCTGTGTAGACTACTTTAGACCCTCGCAAAATCTAGATTATCATCCATTCCCTCACAGGTGTGTTTATCTCATTGGTTTGCATCTGAGTAGGCCCTTGCACGCTCACGGGTGATTCCGTTACGAGCGAGGTCAGAAGTAGTGGTTTTGCCTATCGGCTTTCTCCCTCTTATTCTTTGGCTGAGTGGGGATCCAAGAAGGTCTGCAAGGACCTCAAAAAGTGCATACTACATGTCACAAAGAGGAGTATAAGTACGGGATACTTTTCCGATAGTACTCATGCTCCCATAAGTTTAGTGTCTTAGGACTTGTTAAATGATATGCCTGAGATGACAACTCTAAAAATAAAAATATGAAAATAATCGATCCTCTATTTCTTCACATTGTGTTGAGTTGGTGAAACCAATTTTGTATTTTTTTTGTATGGATCTAATTTACGATTCAAAGATCAAGTCCCGCGTTCCTGCGCAAATTTTATAATAGTGTCTTCTCTTGGACCCTATGCTCGTTTTGACCTTTCTACTATTTTACACTCCTTTTTATTCCTCTTTGACAATTGTATCCTTCTTCCTTCATTGATCCTATTGATGAATCTCTATTTAATCACCTTTATTCTATCTTTTTGGCCTTAAAAACCCTAGTAAATGCGTTTAAATATCCTTAATTCAAGTATTTTACCATTCATGCATTATTGTACAAAATGTGTATAAAATACTATTTTTAATGACAAAAATATAGAATAAAGAAAAGAAAAGAAAAAGAGTGAAATATTAAAAATATTTTATGACCCTAAACCCTAAGGCCTAGGCATCTTGATGACTAGCAACAAGGAATAATGTAGGGGGGGATAAGGATCCAACATATAATAAAAATCCATTTTATTTATTCATTTATTACTCATTTTTGGGACCTATTTTTAGTTACACTTTTTATACCTCAAATAAATAAACTTTGAACATGAATCCTATATATAATTAAATATAGAAAAACACAAAATTTATTTCATACTAAAACAATATGCAGTGTATAAAATACAGTCTAAATAAGTTTCCAAAATCCCAACTTCCCAGACCCATATCTTTCAAATAAAAAATCAAATGATATCAACATCAACTTAATAGTATATAACTTTTAATAATCTATTTAATGAAGGTGGTTTCATATTTTTTGGAGTTAAGGTGTGAAAGTTAGGTTTTGGAGCCCTATTATATAGTAATATCGATTAAAATACTCATTTTATATATTATTCATTATTTTTATAATTTTATATTTGTATATATTATTTATAATATATGTATATACTAAAACAAGAATAAAATAATAAAGAAACCATTAAAATAAAATATGTATATCTAATACATACGTAAAATCCTAGAACTATATATATAATACACCCATTTATTTAAGTATGCATAATATATCAAAAAAATATAATAAAAATATATTTATGTACCTAAAAATAATTTATAAATGTATAAAATAATAAACTAAAATAAACAAATAAAAATTCAAAGTAAATATAAAATTAGAAAATAAAAAAGAATTGATAAATGATTTTATTAATTTTAGATTATAAAATTAAAATTGGTTATTTTTTATGTAGAATTTTATCACGATTTTTATTTATTTTTTAGGGCTTTATAATTACACTTTTATTTTTTTAGGGGCTATATATAGGTATATTCAACCTCACCTCCATCAAACCTCGCCTTTTTGATCCCTCTTCTGCCTCCTAAACATAGATTCGAGTCGTGAATCACAATCCTGGTGGCAGTGGGAGGTGATCCGAGCTTTTTGCATGGAAATCAGTGTAGAATTGAGGTCCAATCCATTGCTCACCATCGTGCTCCATCGCTGCTCCGATAGCGGCTCTTCGCACCGGTAAGCTACTATCTCTATCTTTGTTTCAGTAGTTTTTTGGATAGCAGTACCCTTAGGAGTTGTTTCCCCGATTTACTTTCCGATTTGATTGCTCTATTTAGCTTAAATCCCCATGTGTGTAGTTCGCCTGAGCTGTACTCCGGCGAACTAGTTCGGTCGTATCTTCTGCCTGTTCTTCAACTCGAAACCACTTCTATTCGCTTCCACTCCGCCCTCTCATAATCTGTCGCATCTCTGATCCCCCGGTTCTTGCACAGAACAGGAGACCTAGTGATTCCTCCTCCACCTTCATCAGAGCGCCTCCACTCAACGCACCTATGCAACAATTCCACCATAGAGAGCCCCCGGGACCCTTGTTTTCGTGCATTAACATATCTTGCAGGGTCTCGAGGCCAAAATATGCCAATAGGAATCGATATTTGATCATAAAAGCTACCTGGAGCCGTCACTGCTCCCCGACCTCACGATGGGTGCACCGGAGCTTGTCGAGCCATTTTGGCCCCACCTGCGGGTCGGGAACCCTTCTAGGAACTTTCTGGGCTTTTTGGAGGAGCAGCGCACGTCGAAGGGATCCTACATTTTAGGAACTTTTTACTTTAAATATATAAAAATTAGCAGAAATTTCTAAAAAATAATAAAAAATAGTAAAAAATTAATTAACATCAAAAAAGATTTTATTTTCATTGTTTATTTTATTTTTGTTAATTTTTATACCAACCCTATCCGATATTATATGTACATTTTATATATAGCTTTTTTTATTTATATTAAAAGAAAACGAATTAAAAATATAAAAAGAAAATATAAAACAGAAAATTAAAAATTAAAATACCGAAATATAAAATCAAAAATAAAATAAAATATTTTTTTTAAAATAAAAAACCCACAAAAATTGCAAGATCGGTTAAGTGTTGGAGAGATAAATTGTGGCTTGATTTCTTATCTTGCGTGCTTAATTCCCTTTCCCCCTATGTTCGATCTCTACTTGCTTGCCATTATACATTCTTAGTAAGGTATAATATTTTTTAACTCTTATTCTTAATTGCTCAATTATTTGTGTGGGTAATTATTAGAACAACGAGAGGATTCGAGTAGTCGCCTCAGTGACAATGAGCCTGAATTTAGCAACTCCCGTCTTTTCATTTTTCAAATGGCACCATTGCCGAGGAGCATCGGCTTAAGAGTTGATTTTATCTATTTACTTGCTTATCCATTTATAATTATCTCTCTTTATTTGATTATCAATTTTGAACTCTCTGACATCTTTTCCCTTGTCTTCTTGCGAGGGACCGTGGACAGAGGAGGATCGCCTAGGTGATCCTACGCAGCCTTGGGACGAGGAGCTGGCGATTCTACCCTAGCCGGTAGGAGAGAGAGCAGGAGGAGCTTGAGAGAGAAAGAGGATAGTTTAGGATTTTTACTTTTTCGTAAGACAGAGATTCATTTTGACTATTAATTTGTAATAATACAAGTGTCCAGGACTTTGGACTCTTGGGCCCAATTTCCAAGTGCTTGTTCAATTGGGGGCTCGCCACGTTTTTCGAGTTTCTATCGCTTTCTTTTTATTTGTTTCCCACAATTTTATGTTTTCCACCTTTTTTCTATTTGTTTTGTGGAATGAGTCCTTAGTTTTTAGACTTGCTTGATAGTGTAGTCTAAGGCCAAACACATTAACCACCATTGCATGCACCTATAGTCTCTACATCTGCACTTAGAATTAATTAATTGCTAAAGTACTCGGTCTTGAAACTCTGTACCCAGAGAGGTTGTATACAGCGCTTACAAGACCCATTGTGGCGGGCACCGATCGACATAGAAGATCAGACTTAGGCTTCATTCTTAGTACTTAGCATTTGGTTCTTCACGTGTAGCAATTGCCTGCTTAGGACAATTTCCATGTGCATTTCGTCATTTATTGTATGCTTATAAATTCATGTTTTGCATCCCGCATGGAGAGAGATGGGAAGCGTTGTAAGTCTTCTAATTGAGCATTCATCATTTATGCACTAAGGTCAGATTTCCATCTTAGTGTAACCTTGCATTGCTTTTCCACTTTCTCCCTCTATTTTTGGATCAAATAGGAGTCAAAGAAAAGACAAAAACGTTAGGTGCTTTTGTTGAATTTACTCAAAGCAAGTGATAACACAAAAAAATTAAAAACGGGACTGCTAAAAATACTTGACCTAAATAAAATTGATTAATTGGACTCATTTATTTGGTGATCAAAACCCTCATTTGTTTTCAGGTTGCATAAGAAGGTTTCCTTCCCAATGAGAGAGCGACTTCGTAAGGAATAGAGCCCAAAACCGAGTATGTGGCTACCTTGTGTATCACCTGGATTTACGAAGTATTGGCGCTTCTATCGTATGTAGGCGAGTAGGGCTTGGTCAACAATGATGTTCTCTATTGTGTAGAGCATCGACCCTATCCTGAGTATTGAGCATAGGCCATGCCTTCACGGGGGTGTCTGTCTCATCGTCTTGCGTCCGAGTAGGTTCTCACACGCTCATGGGTGATTCTGTTGCGAGCAAGATCCGAAGTATTTGTTTCACCTATTGGCTTCCTCCCTTTATTTCTTTGGCTGAGTAGGGATCCAGGAAGGGTTACAAGGAACCTTAAAAAGCACAGACTACATGTTACACAGGAGGAGGACAAGTACGGGATACTTTTCCAATAGTACTCTCTCTCATATAGGCGTAGCGCTCTAAGGACTCGTGTAAAGATTAATTACATGAAGTCAAATCTAAAACCGACAAAGATAATTGCTGAACTTTCTCATATTCATGGGCCGAGTTGGTGAATCCATTGTTTTGAGGTTTGATTGATTAGTCTTATCTAAGACAAGATCAAAAACATCGTGCACTTGCGCAAATTTTGCTCTCCCCCCAATTGACCCTCGCTCATTGTGAGCCTTCTACTGTTTTGCACTCCCTTTATTCCTTATCTATCTCTGTACTCTTCATCCATCATCTATCTCCTTTGACCCTCTCAAGATGTCATCGCGCATATGATTTAGTCGGGATCTCGCCAACGCCTACAACGATTATGTATCGGCAACATCTTCAATAAGGTGGGTGATGAATGCTAAAGCGTAAATGCTCATCTTGCCTCCAACACTCTACATGCAAGGATGCTTAGCAGAATTGAAACCTAAACTATATGCCAATGCAAGCCGATGAAATCGCCCTATGTTGAGAAGCTGCTAGTAGCGTGAAGCACGATTTCAAAATTTGACTAAGTCCAAATGAGACTATAGGCACAGGCAAATATATTAAGTGTTTGGACATAATACTACGTCAAGAAACTCCTATAGCTACGGTCTCAATTACACAAATAAATAAAATAAAATCGTAAAACAAATAAAATAAATGCGACGAAAATCGACAAAAGCTACGGTGAGCCCCCAAGTGTACAAACACTTGGAAATTAGGCTCGAGAGTCCAAAGTTCGAGTACATGTATTATTACAATACTAGAGGGTCTCTCACTCACTTCAAATTACAAAAATAAATACAGAAAATAAATGCTACAAATGCAAACGGAGCGCGGTCTTCAAAAATCTCTGAGTCTCCTTCGGTACAAGGCGAGCAGACTGTCGCCCGCTTCACGTGGGTGCCCAGGCACCTAGGGTGAAGCACCTCCCTCGATCCGCGGTACCTCTACAAAGTCAATAAAGAGAGGGGTTAGACAACTCAAAAAGATTTATCAACAATAAAGAAAATAAATGAAGGACAAATATAGACAAAGATCACAATCAAGCAAAAACCTGAACTACGCGTTGTTGCTCCCCGGCAACGGCGCCATTTGTTGAAGATGATTTTTCACGGGTCTAAAGTAATCCACACAAGGTTGGATCACAATGTCGCTGAGGCGACCAGCGATAAACCGGATCTTAGAACAACAATTAACCCATAACAGAGATAAAACAATGAAAAACGGTGTAGAGTTAAAATTTATTATAACTCACCAACAAGATGTGTATAGGTGCAAGTATGTGTAGAGGTCGAACACAGGGAGCAGACAGGTAGAACGGGGCAATAATGCACAAAATGTGAAAGTGAAGTATTTGCCTATAAATGCTATTTTTGTGGGTTTTTGATTTTATATATTTTTAATTTTATATTTTTATATTTTGATTTTTAATTTTCTGATTTTGTATTTTCTTTTTTATATTTTATATTTTTATATTTTCTTTTTCTTTAAATAGAATATATGCACAATATAGAAGAGGAGAGGAATAAGTATTTATAAAAATAGGTAAAAAAAGGAAAATTCAAGAAATAAAATATTTCTATGCTTTTTATGTTTTTCTAATGTTTTTGTGATTTTTCTATATTTTTCCTATTTTTTTAGTATTTTTAAAGTCGAAAATACTGAAAACATTGGATAAAATAAAGGACTGAAACAAAAATGGGGATGAAAAATAGTAAATAGTGAAAAAATTCCCTAAATTAATTTAAATAAAAGATAACAAAATAAAGAAAAACTTAGAAACAGAAATTGTATTTTTATGATTTTTTTTGATTTTTTAATATTTTTATGAAGATTTTTAGAGTTTTGTCATTTTTAGGAGTTTTGTTCTATATTTTTTTATGGATTTTGATCTGAAAGTTGAAAACACTAAAACCCGTAAAATATATTTTTTTGGAGTTTTTGAAGGGGTATTAATATTTTTTTGGTATTTTCTAATGCAAACAATAACAAAAATGCATGTTTTCGAATTTTTATAAATATGAAAATGTAATAAAAATGCAAACTGAAAATATGGCTTTGTAGAGCAATGCGACAAGAATGTATGCTAATTATTGTGGATTTTTTAGTGATTTAGAGATGCATGAAATAAATAAAGAAAACGAAGAGAAAATACATTCTGGCAGGGGTGTTTTTGTAAATAGCTAAAAGTTTGGGGGCCTCGGCGCAATTTTCCTACAAAAGTTATAACTTATTCAAATACTTTCTGGATCAAATCTAAATACGCAAAGCCACGAGGGTTAATACTGCAAAAACACGAAGACGCACGCGACAAGAACGTGCGCATACGTGGACCCAAACACAATATAATAAAATTCAGGGGCTAAGATGCAAAAATGTCAGAAATTTATAACTGTATATAAAAGTTTTTAGGCTAAAGATAAATATGCAAAATCCTCGGGGTTGTCCTGCAAAATTGCCAAGTCACGTGCGCAGAGCATGTGACCTAGCGGGGACTAAAGAGTAATATTACAAAACCAGAGGGCTAACAGTGCAAATTTTACAAAATTTTAAACCGCAGAAGAAAGTTTTGGCATTTAAACTTAAATACAAAAATTACCGGGATGAGGATGCAAAATACCAGGGCAGATCAGACGGCGGATGGAGGTTCACTTAATGCCACGTATCGCTAATTCGTGGGCTGATACCCCTTCGCTCCCAACGACCTGGATTAGAACATGAAAGGACGATAGGACAGCTGGGAAGTGATCCGATCCTACGGTTGTTGTGTGTCTTCAAGAACTGGGCGAGATCGACGGCTCGGAGGGGTTCAGCAAGAAAAGCGAAGAACGCCGTTGGAGGCGACTTTCCCCGCCCTTGATCGGCCGCCATCGAGGTCCTTGAGGCTCCAAAATTGCCCAAGATAGCGTCTGCAGGGGTCTTCTACACGCCTGGAGTGTCAAAAGTGGTCGACGTCCACCAGAGTGCACCGGCGACGGAGGTGGCGCAAGTGGCCCCAGGTACTTTTGGTGAATCCACAAAATCACCCAAGCGTCTTCGAGTCACGTGTGGACCTGCAAGAGAAGTCAAGGGGGTCACGGGAAAATTGCCGTGACCCTCATGGTGGCAAAACACGGTGGAGACGAGGGCGACTGGTGGGATGTCGGACAAGATGCAAGGTGGATAGAGGTTCCTACATCTAATGACAATATAAAAATGTAAGAAAAAAAGTAAATTTAAAATGACCTCGAAGGCAAGGTTGCCTGAGATGTGGACCTCGACGGCCAGAGCCGGAGATGGGGGGTGGAGCGCCGCCTCGGCCCTCGCCTGAGCCCCGCGCGTGCATTGGATGGAGGTTGTCACCCTTCCGGTCCTGAGAACGGTGATCAAGGGTCATGACTCGGGTAGAAGAGGGTTCAAAGGAAAAAGGAAGTGACGGGGTGGTTTTGAATGGGTGAAGGTCGTGGCTCAAGGAACGAGGGAAAACAGGGGTCTCGATGATCCACATCCCGAGGAGATCCTCCGGCGTGAATCCTCGATCCACGGAGAGCAAAGTCCAGAAGGGACTTAGGCGAAATGGTGAATGATCGGCCAACGAAAAAAACAAGAAAATGGGTGCAACTGCAGGTCCATTGGTCGCAGACCTGGGGTCAAGGAGTTGACCCTCGGTCAATGGATGGCGTGGCCTGATTGGGCCACGTCATCCGCAAAAAGACAAGATTTATTTAAAAGTTTGTAAATTAAATTAAAAATATTAATTGATTTATTTAATTTTAGGTTATTAAATAAAAAAATTTTATTATTTTATAAAGTATTTTATAGTGATTTTTACTTATTTTTTTGAGATAAAAAATTATAAGTTTCCTTTTATAGGCTATATAGGTATATGTATTAGTATATTTTAATAATTTATTTTTATTTTGTGTATTTAATTTTATTTATTTAGTTTATTATTTTATAAATTTATAGGATATTATTATACACTTAAATATATTTTTATTTTGTTTTTTTGATGTATTTTTTACACTTAATAAAATATAGGTATTAATTATACAGGTATACTTATAGGTATTATACCTATGTATTATATACATGTATTTTATTTTTATGTTTTGTTTAGTGTTTTAATCTGATTTTAATGTACATATATATTATAGATAATATTTACAATTTATAAAAATAAGAAATAATAAAAATGAAGAATAAATAATAAAATGATTATTTTAATCTATGCAAGTATATAATAAGGGTCCAAAACTCAACTTTCGAACTGTAGCTCCGCCAAATGCAAACCACCTTCATTAAATGGCTTATTGAAAATTATATACAATTAAGGTGAGTTTGGTACATTTCGAGTTTTTATTAGGGAGATACAGGTCTGGGAAGTTGGGATTCTGGATTCTTATTCAGATCATAACTTTTTATCTATATATTATTTTTCTATGAAATAAATTTTGTATTTTTCTTTACTTACTTATCTACAACTTTCATGTACAAGGTTTCTTTATTTGAGGTATAAAAAGTGGAACAAAAAATAGGTCCCAAAATGAATAAAGAATGAATTAAATAAAAGGAAATCTTTATTGGTTTCTGGCCCTTATCTCCCCCTACTTTATTCCTTGTCAACCTATTCATCTAGATGCCTAGGTCTCGGGGTTTCGGGTCATAAAATATTTACAATATTTTATTCTTTTCCTTTCCTTTTCTTTATTCTATAATTTTGGCTTTAAAAAGTGTATTTTATACCATATTTACACAATAATACATGCATGCTAAAATGCCTAAATTAACGCTATTTACACGCATTTACTAGGGTTTTTAAGGCCAAAATGATAGAATAAAGATGATGAAACGTATATTCATTAGTGGGGCGATCTCCAAGGAGTTAGTTAAGATATTGCAAATTTCTCCTTGGACTCCCCGATTATCTCTTCCTTTAATACTTGCCTTTCCCCAATAAATTTGTTATTCGGGATGAACTCACAACCCGAACTAGCTCCTCCTCTCCAAATAAATTGGGATTACTATTGTCACAGAATCAACCTCCTGTGGATGGAGATCGATTTCAGTCAATATCCTATGCTTCGTTCGCAACAATTTGGGATTGACCTTAATTCCATATTCATCTCAAAAGTTGGTGTTCAAAAAGAGATTGATCAGTGTTTACTCTGTCATGCAGATTCTTACCCAGATCACGAGCCCGACGTTCAAGTCTATTCTAAGATGGCTCCAACTGGAAGAGGAAAGGGTCCACAGCCCCATCCAGCTGAACCAGCAGATCAGGGGGATGGGCAGTATACTACGTAAAATGAGGTCAATAGTCAGTTGCTCGCTTCCATCCAGGCAATCCAACAGCAGCTGACCAACTAGGCTCTGGCCCAGACTGCATTCTAAGATATGCTGAATGAATTAAAGAGGAGGGTTGATGAAAGGGGCGGCAGAAGGGTGGATAAACCAAAACCAGAGGATGAACCGAATCAGGGAGGTGCTGGTAATGAATTTTCTGTGGGTGGAACCCGTTTCGAAAGGTTTGAGGTAGGACCAGCGCCGCCAAAGCCGACGCTGAAGGAAACATAGAACCCTAGGTCGGGACGAATCACTGAGTGGATCAAAATTCCACCAATCCATGCCCATTTTGAGCTAAAATCGCAGTTCTTGTCTTTGCTTCCCACTTTTCACGGGAATACAACTGAGGAACCTTACGTCCACCTCAAGAAATTTGCCTGCATCTGTGCTACTGCACATTTCCCCAATATTCAACTGGGGGTGATCAAGATGACCGTTTTTCGTTCAGCCTTCAAGATAAGGCCTTATACTGGGTCGATCACCTGGGAAAAGTAGTGATGACATGGGAGTCGAAGTCAGCCTTCCTTCATAAAATTTACCCTCTCAGGCGACTGAATCAGATGTGTGCTCACATCTCCAGCTTTTGTCAGCAACCCCATGAGACACTACATGAAGTGTGGGATAGGTTCAAGGAGATGCAAGAGAAATGTCCCCACCACGATATTCCTAAGACTAGTCTCGTGCAACACTTATTTGGTTGGCAGACACTAGAAAGCCAGAGACTTGTTGATACCGCTTGGGGAGGCTCACATTTTAACAAGGATGAGGATGTTGTGTGAACATTTTTTAGGAGATGGTTGAAGGAGAGGTCACTCAGTCCTCATCGTGTGCCTACATGAAGATGCCAACCTCCATCAACAAGCCTGTGAACATGGCCACCCATGCCGAAGACAAGGATGAGAGATACAACCTCAGCATCACTGGGATCCACTTGTCTAAGGTCTACATTGTTGAGAAGGTGTTGCAGGACCTCGAAAAAGTATCTACTATTGAGAAGAGAACCCAGGGCTTAGGGAACCACGATATGATCTCTCAGCTGCTGGAGCACCTAGTCTGTTCTCTGAATGCCAACACTTGCAACTCTGTGTCTGCCACTGTAGAGAACCCTGTTGAGTAGAAGGAACCATTCCAGATACAACGACCTCAGCCGAGTCTCTCACAACCCCAACCAGTCTAACACGTTTACTAGGTGCAGGTCCCTGAGAAGCCCCTGTGGTCCTAGAACCAGATGGTTGTCTATCAACCAGAGCTGCGGGAAGCCTAACCGGAGCAGTTTTCTCCTCCCCGTCGCAAATTCAAGAGAACAATGGTGTGTGGGAACACTAACAACAGCTGACCCATCCTTAGGGACATCCCTAGGGTCAGAACTCGGCCAACAACCCACCTTACCAGCAACAGCAAGGAGGGAGAAACTTCCAGCCTTACCAACCCCAAAACTAGCAGCCTCTGCAATACGTGAATACATGGAGGTAGGGGTATCAGCAGCAGCAGTCCGGCTACCATCATCAGAGCTTTCCTCTGCAGCAGTCGGCTGCATCATATCAAAATTCCTATCCCTCCTAGCAGTATTCACAATATTCTTCCCGTCTTCCTCGTCACCATTTTTCACAGGGATACCAACAACAACCTCCCCCACACTATCAGCACCAGAGGCCCTAAGTGGGTGATTCTTCTGAGACTGCACCGGTGAACTAGGCCCTCACTTTTCTAGAGCATCTTATCAAAAATATGCCTAAGACGACCCACAAGATAGATGACTTGAGGGCTGCGAAAACCATCATACCAACCCTGGTTGAGGCTAATCCTAACAATTTCTGATGCAAGGAAGGGGTAGTTCGCAGTGATCTGCCCGATTCAGGTAGAAATGAATTATTTATATCTAACGATGTTACTCTTATGAGCAGCAGAGAACTGCGGCCATCAGTTGCTGTGATGGAAAGAGCATTGCAACTGATGGGGAGTCGTCAGTCCAGCTAACACGAGGGCCAAGTAGCATTTATGAAGGAACACCATCTGAGAAAAATCTCAAAAAAATGAAGAAAATACACTAATACAAAAAGACAACAACAACAACCTCAGTGGAGAATAACCAGCATTGGAGACGCATGCACGTGGCATAGAACCAGATCGAGCATTGAAGAATCTTGCACCAGCAGCGATTCCAAAGCCAGCACCAGAAGCTGAGCCTACAGTTTTTGGTGCACATATTGTAGATGATTCTAAATCTTTTTGCCATCTACATGTAGACAATGATATGGATATAATTTCGAATGACACTATTTCAGATTCTTGAAATATTCCTTTTCTAGAAGCAATGAAAAGGCACAAAAAATGAAAATTTTGAAAAATACTTTGTCTGATCTTGCCATTATGGAAATTATCCAAAATTTGGTCTTGAACATGTCGTTGATGAAATCTCTTGAGTACATGTCAGTTGTGAAGAAAGGACTGAAAGATGCATGTACAAATAGGTGTAGACCTCATCCTCACAACTCCAGAAGCAAAGGTGGCAAGTCTGAGAAGCATATTATTACAATGGCCACAACCAACGCCATCAGTAATCTCCCAGATAAGAAGCCAGACAAGGGAGCACTGCTCGTTCACTGTCAGATGTTCAATCAAGAGTTTGAATGCACTTTGCTCGACAATGAGTCTTATTCAATCTAATGTCTGCTTCACTTCTTACTGAATTTGGGTTAGGACCGCTCAAACCTACAAAGATGATTCTGCAAATTGCGGACAAATCCGTCAAGTGGCCTAGAGGAATGTTGGAGGACATGATCGTCACGGTTCAGAGAATGCAATTCTCTGCTGATTTTGTCGTACTAGATATGGACGTCTCCACACCTTTGCTCCTTACCCCAATTATACTCGGAAGATGGTTCCTGCGAACGGCAAATGTAGTAGTGAATTATGTCACTGTAGAGATCACCTTCTGCTCCAGTGATAGCAAAATGAAGATAGAGACCATGTCCGATGCAAGACCTTCAAAAAGAACTTCTGCAGCATGTGCAAGGGTGATCAATCCTACGGAGGAATATGACTTTTTGGCAGAAATTCAAGACACCAACCTCTTTATGGATAACAATGAGATCCATGAATTCCTCTGCCCCAATGAAGAAATGGATATTGCAGTCGAATTTCCTCTTGTTGACCATGATGAGATCCTTGTTGATTTTCTTTATGAGGTTCAGATGGAAATGATGTGCCTTCAAGACCAAGAGAGATCATTGAATATTTCTACAATGAAGAAGACAACATCAAAAATTTCTATGAATTTTTGAATGAAGAGGTAGAATCAAGAATGGTGGACACCGAACAGAGGAAAGAACCTCCGCCTGCTATGGCAGCAGAAGTCACCTGTGAAGTAGCTCCCACTCCACTCGAGCTGAAACAACTGCCCTCCAATATGAAGTATGCCTTCCTTGTGGGTGAACCAAACATGTACCCGGTCATTATCATTGCTTGTCTGATCGAAAACCAAGAATCTCATCTGATGGAGGTTCTTGAACGTAACTGCAAGGCAATAGGCTGGAAAACCTTGGATCTCCATGGGATCAATCTGTCCATGTGTTCGCATCGCATTTTCCTTGAAGATGGCATCAAACCCTCCTGAGAATTTTAGAGAAGGCGCAATCCGAACCTGGGGGAGGTTGTCGTGATAGAAATTCAGAAATGCTGCGATGCAGGATTCATATACCCTATCTCCGATAGCAAATGGGTGAGCCCTCTACATGTAGTGCCAAATAAATCGTGGATCACTATTGTAAAGAACGACAAAGGAGAGGAGATTGCAACCAGAGTACCCACTTCTTGGCGAGTGCACGTGGATTATAGAAGACTCAATCTCTCCACCAAGAAGGATCACTTTCTGTTACCCTTCATCGACCAGATTCTTGAGAGATTGGCTGTGAAGGAATACTTCTTCTTGGAGGATGGGTACTCTGGGTACAATCAAGTTTCTATATCTCCTGAAGACCAATAGAAAACCACGTTCACCTGTCCCTCTAGTACATATGCCTTCAGACGGATGCCGTTAGGGCTTTGTAATGGCCCAGCCACATTTTAGAGGTGTATGCTGGTAGTCTTCGCTGACATGGTGGGAAATTTTCGTGAGGTCTTTATGGACATTTGATTAGTGCCGTGATTATTTAGACCGAGTATTATGGAGGTGTTGCGAAGTAAATCTGGAGCTCTCATGGGAGAAGAACAACTTCATGGTGACATAGGGAATTGTGCTGGGTCGCATTGTATCTAAACGTCGCATGAAAGTCGGCCCAGCCAAGGTGGAGGCGATTTCCAAGCTAGAGCCACCTACAACCATGAAGCAGGTCAGGTCATTCTTGGGCCATGTCGGTTTTTATGATGATTTATCAAAGATTTCAGTAAATTGTCCTGGTCATTGACCGAGTTGCTAGATGAGGAGAATGATTTCGTTATGGATGACCGTGTGCTCCTTTTCTTTAATAAGTAGAAAGAACTCGTCACTCAGGCCCCTGTCTTACAGCCGTCGATTTGGACACAGCCTTTTGAGTTGATGACAGATGCGTCAGTCTATGCCATCTGTGTTGTATTGGGATAGAGAAAAGATAATGTACCATTTGCAATTCACTACGCTAGTCGGATGCTCGATGAGGCTCTAAGGAATTACAAAGTCACTGAGAAGGAGCTTCTAGCGGTAGTCTTTGCCTTGAAAAAGTTTAGATCCCGCCTCCTCAGATCCAAGAATATCATTTATACAGATCATTCAGCCATCCAGTACTTATAGTGGAAGAAGGACACCAAGCCACGCCACATCTGGTGGATCCTTCTCCTATAGGAATTTGACCTTGAAATTTGAGATAAATCAGGAGTTAAGAATGTGGTGGCCGACCACTTATCTATACTTCCCAACCTTGAATCTCATGGGCTAAACCTACAACTGATCACAGAAACCTTTCCAGATGAGGCAATTCTATCAATCATCTCGCTCCCCTGGTATGTTTATATCCTGAATTATCTTATATCCAAGAGAACTCCACAAGATTGGTCGAAGCTGAAAGTAGACAAATTCTTGTCTAAAATCTATTTTTACCAGTGGGAGGATCCATATCAATTTCGTGAGGGGTGGATAAGCATCTGGAGGAGGTGTATTCCTTAGGAGGAAGTTCTGAGCACGTTGTCATGACGAATCTAGAGAACACCATTCAGGCAGATGAACGGCAGCAAAGGTTCTTTAGAGTGGCCTCTAGTGGCCTACATTATTCAATGATGCAGAAGATTACATCAAGTGTTGCACTGACTGCCAAAAGATGTGCAGTACCATAGGAAGGAGAGACACGATGCCTCTGAAGTTCATTCAGAAATCAGACATCTTCGACGCATGGGGCATCGACTTTATGGGCCCATTTTCAAATAGTCAGGGCTACGAATACATTCTGCTTGTTGTCGACTATCTGAGTCGCTGGGTGGAGGCTATTCCTGCCCAAACTATTGACAGTCGGACTCTCTGTCGATTCCTCAGATATCATATCATTACACGGTTCGAGATTCATAAAATTCTATCGATTCCTCAGATATCATATCATTACACGGTTCGAGATTCCTAAAATTCTAATATCTAATAGGGGTAGTCATTTCATAAATAAAGAGGTGAAGAAGCTAACTCAGGAATTCTACATAGAACATCGTGTTGCTTCACCGTACTACCCGCAGTCCGTTGGCTGAGCTGAATGTTTAAACAGGGAGATAAAGACAATTCTACAAAAGCTTGTGCGTCCGGATCGCAAGAACTGGTCTCAGCTACTTGATTCAGTTCTTCGGGCTTACAGAACCGCGTACAAGTCGCCACTAGGAATGTCTCCCTACCGCCTTGTGTATGGCAAGCCATGCCATTTTTCCCATTGAGCTGATTCATAAATCTTTATGGGCCATCAATATTTACAGCTCGGATTATGAGAAAGCCAGGAAGAATTGAAAAGTGGACCTAAATAGATTGTTAGAATTAAGAGACTATGTATATGAAAACAGTCTGGTGTACAAGGAGAAGGTCAAGAAGTGGAACGACAAGCACATCCGCCACAAGTCCTTCGAGTCAGGTCAGAAGGTGTGGTTGTTCGATGTAATATTGAAGATCTTTCCAGGAAAGCTGAAGAGCAAGTGGACTGGGCCGTTTACAGTGAAGCATGTACATGGCAATGGAAGGATAAATATATTTGGATTGTCAGCTGACGCACATCCATTCGTGGTCAATGGACAGCTTTTGAAGCCTTATCTTGAACATGATACATTTATGTCTATCGTTGACTCCGTTCATGTGATCTATGATGATGAATTGAATGCTTCGCTAGTTACAGTTGAAGAAACGCATATCAAAATATTTTTGAATGACTTTTCTTCTTTTCCTCATTTCATCTCTTATTCTATCGAAAAGGTGTCACTCCCTTCATCATTGCTTCACTTAGGATGTACTTTATCCTAAGTGTAGAGAGGATGTGCACCCTGAGTTGTTCATATTCCCTCATCCGTCTTCATCTATTTTTTCTTCTTTTCCTTTTCATTTTTTCTTTTTCTACCAAAAGGTGTTGCCCCTTTTCGTCAATCTCATATACTTAGGACGTACTTTGTCCTAAGTATAGGGGTGTGCACCCCGATTTCTTTCATTCTTCGATCCTCTCCATTATCTCCTCCTTTTATCTATACATAGGGATATCTTACCCTATGTATAAGGGGAGACATGATGAGTACGATCTGTTCATTCACACCCTTGACCCTCCCTGCTTTGTGTATAGTATGCTTTACTTAGGACTATTTGATCCTAAGTACTAGGGGGACGGTCGCCTTCTCTTTAGTCCATTTATTTCTCCGCTCATTTATTCTTTAGACTTTTCTATACTCAGTACGAGTTGTGTCCTCTCTTTTTCTCTCTGATCTATGAGGACATAACTCAAGCTAAGTATGGGGGTCGTATATACTCCATATATACTTTAGCCATAACTCATACTTTCGTAATTTGTTAATAATAATTATGGCTAAAAGTAATATTAAAACTCATTAAAGTTTTAATAAAAAGATGTAGATTGATCCTTAAATTCTATTTGTATTTACTGATTAATAAATTAGGTAAAAAATGTTTGAAAAATAGTTTGAAAATCTTTTTGAAAAGTCTTTTGAAAACGATTTTGAAAACATTTTGTTTAATATTTTTAATCTTTGTAAAAATTATTTTATTTATAACATTAATTTTATTTGTGTGAAATAAAATGTTTGAAAAATGATTTGCAAATGGTTTGAAAAATGGTTGCAAAAATATTTTGAAAAATCTATCTACAATGTTAAAAAAACCTTTGTGAAATGATTTTCAAATATGTGTAATTGTTTTAAAAAGTATTGTAAAATTTATTTTAGACTATGGTTTTCAAAATTGTTTGTATAACCCTTTTCAAATAAGTTTGAGGAATATATACATCACACTAAAAATATTTATTAATTGTATACATACCTATAAGATTGATCACTTACCCCTTATAAATTTTTTTAAAACCTCTAATTCTTGTAAATAATAAAATGCATCCCCGTGTAAATATTTGCACCTAGTTTTTAAGGCAAAACCTTTTATTTTCAAAAAATCCCAAAAAATGCAAAAACTAAAATGCCAACAACATTTGCAAAATCTTTTTAAAAAATCCAAAAATGATATGCATAATCTTTTCAAAATTCCATAAAAAGTTCAAAATCCTTGAAAATTGCATCACAAAAATAGTTTCTCAATAGCATTCGCATTTTTGGGATTGAGTTTGGTAATTGAACAAATCTATGTAAAATCTGAAGATTGGAGCTTGGTTGGACCTTAAATCTACCTAATAACATGAACCTTATAGGAGTTGGAATTGAGATACATCAGGTCTAGTTGACTTAATTCTTTGAGGATCATGAGACTTGGTGCAATGGATTCTTGACTGCCTAAGTAGAGTACTTCGGAGCACACGCACGACTCTTGTTGATAATGACCTAACTTGGACACCTGCACCTTTCACATGGCTCAACTCTATTGGAGTGGTGAGGGGATTGGATTTACCGGTATGAGACACACACAGGTGGAAACATTTATCCTCGTCTAGGGAGGGAAGTACAACCCAACCCGTTCAGTGGCATTGATGTAAGATAGGAGAGTGTGGGTTGCAATAATGCTTCAAAAGTGGGATAGTCTACTGGCCCAAGAAGAAAAAATCCTTATGTAAATGATGGTGCATATAGTATTTTAAAAAAAACAATCCAAAAAAGTGGACATGCCTGATTGAAAATAAAATGCCTGCTGGAGTGTACAAATTTGCATAGTCAATAAGAAATCTTGAGCTTCAATGTCAAATCATGTGAGCATGCAGCTGGATGACTTGACTACACTGGTCTTGCATCCTAGGATTGTAGATATACTGGCTATTGTCCATTCTTCTCTTCACCGCACCCTCTTGAGCTGGTTGTCACTTGAGCTTAGAAGGGACTACCCCGCTCTTCGAGGAAGGAGTTGTTGGATTGGGGAATCATTGGATTGTCATCATGGAGAACTCAATCTCTTTGTCATTTTAGTTGGGGAGAGTCACTTTCACATATACTGTACGAGTCAGATTCATAGTCGTAAGGGTTTGCGTATGATTTGAAGTATTCTGAACTGGCTATTGAGGAGATTTGAGTAGAGTTTTGGGATTCTCGAAGGCTGTTGGATTTTAATTCTGATTCCATTAAGGTTGCGCCTGCACTAAAATTCCAAGGGTCTGACTTAAGCTCCAAACTTTGATTTGTGAAGACTAGTTTGATAACTAAACTTAATCCAATTTCTTTGTTTTTTCTTTTTCTAGACTTATTGCAATGTTTGCTAGGGACTAGCAAAGGCAAGTATAGGGAGTGATGAATCTCCATTTCATCACCTTTATTCTATCATTTTAGCTTTAAAAACCCTAGTAAATGCATACAAATACCCTTAATTCAAGCATTTTAGCATTTATGCATTATTGTATAAAATGTGTATAAAATATTATTTTTAATGCCAAAATTATAGAATAAAGAAAAGAAATGGAAAGAAAAGGAAAAAATATTGAAAATATTTTATCACCCTAAACCCTGAGGCCTAGGCATCTTGATGACTAGGCCAATAAGGAATAAAGTAGGGGGAGATAAGGGTCCAAAATACAATAAAAATCCATTTTATTTATTCATTTATTATTCATTTTTGGGACCTATTTTTAGTTTCGCTTTTTATACCTCAAATAAAGAATCTTTGAACATAAAAGTTATATACAATTAAATATAGAAAAATACAAAATTTATTTCATACAAAAAAAATATGCAGTGTACAAAATACAGTCTAAATAAGTTTCCAAAATCCCAAATTCCCAGACCCATATCATTCAAATAAAAACTCAAAAAATGTCAAAATCACCTTTAATTGTATATAATTTTAATAATCTATTTAATGAAGGTAGTTTCATATTTGTTTGAGTTAAGGTGCGAAAGTTAGGTTTGGGACACCTATTGTATAGGTATACCTATTAAAATATTCATTTTATTTATTATTCATTATTTTTATAATTGTATATTTTTATAATTTTGTAAATATTATTTACCATATATATATACATATTAAAACAAGAATAAAATAAAAAAGAAACCATAAAATAAAATATGTATATCTAATATATAGGTAAAATACCTAGAACTATATCTATATAAATAATACACCTATTTATTTAAGTATGCATAATATATCAGAAAAATATAATAAAAATATATTTATTTATTTAAAAATAAGTTATAAATATATAAAACAATAAATTGAAATGACAAAATTTAAAATACAAAATAAAAATAAAATAATTAAATATATAAATGAATATACCTATATATAGCCCCTAAAAAATAAAAGTGTAATTATAAAGACCTAAAAAATAAATAAAAATCGTGATAAAATTCAACATAAAATAATAAACATTTTTTATTTTATAATCTAAAATTAATAAAATCACTTACTAATTCCTTTTTTTATCTTTTTCGGGTTGCTTTTTCCATGTTGGTCCACATGGACCAACCTGGTGATGAATATCCATTTCATCACCTTTATTCTTTTATTTTGTCCTTCAAATCCTAGCTAAATGCATACATACAATATTAATTTGCCAAAATAATTGCTCAATAAGTTCTACAAAATACTGTATAAAATACCATGTCTTTATCGTATTTATCGCCAAAATAAAAGAATAAAGGAAAGAAAAGTAGAAGAGCGAAGTGTCAAGGACACTAAAGTGACCCTAGCAGCCGAGATAATTCAGTCACCATGATGACTTAGTCAACAAGAAATTAAATAGGTAGAGATAAGGCAGCTCGGTGTACAGAAAATACAGAGCAATCACTCTATTAAAATAGGCCAATAATTTCTTTTTGAAATCTATTTTATTCTTTATCATTCCGAGCTCAAATAATAAAATTTTGTATATGAAAGTTGTATATAATAGTACGTAGAAAAATACAAAATTGATTTCGCACAAAAATAATGTACAGATAAAAAGTTATACTCAGAATAAATCTCCAAAATCCCAACTTCACAGATCCGTATCTCTCAAATAAAACATAAAATATATTAAAATAACTTTAATTGTATATAATTTTTAGTAGGCCATTTAATGGAGGTAGTTTCATATCTTTTGGAGTTACGGTGTGAAAGTTAGGTTTTGGACCCCTATTGTATAGTTATACCGATTAAAATATTCATTTTATTTATTATTCATTATTTTTTAAAATTTTATATTTTTATAATTTTGTAAATATTATTCATAATATATGTACATAATAAAATGGAATAAACTATGAAGAAAATAAGGAAATGAAATAAGTATGTACAAGTCATATATGAAATACTATGTCTACACCTATACAACTAATACACCTATTTATTTAAGCATATATAGTTATCAGAAAAATATAATAAAAATATATTTAAGTATATAAAAATCATTTAAATTTATAAAATAAGAAAAGAAAATAATCAAAAATACAAAATAAAAATTAAATGCCTATAACATATATATGCACCATAAAAATTAACTTGTAAATAAAGACCTCTAAAAATATATAAAAATATCCATAAAATACATAAAACAATTAGAGACATTTTTTATTTTATAACCTAAAAATAATAAAATTGAATTCTATTTATTATTAATTTTTATGGCATTTTCCCTTTGAATTTCCTGGTTGGTCGACGTGGAACATCCCAACGAGACTCTTTATTGACCTAGGTCAACTATCTGGTCTCCCTTTTGATGCATGTCAGAAGTCACGAGATCGCCATTTTCTTCCATTTCTCCACGCCTCTTCTAGCACTCATTACCCTCAAAACTACCACCATCGTGCACCCACTTCGTCCCTCATCCACGCCCATACAATAATCTCTACCAACCCTCACCAGATCGCAAGCAAGATTGCCTCGACAATCTATGAAATTTCGCCTATGAATGAATACCCTTCATCCCTTTTGACGTTTTGATCCCTCTTTGAGCTTTTTAACCCCTCAGAACCACCCATGGAGTCGTGCCTTGGTGACAACAAGGTTCTACTGGTGATTTGCAGCGAGGAGGAGGTGCGAAGTAGTTGTATCCAACCACCTTCGACCATCACCATCGAGTTCTTGCTCTTGGCCGCCTCCGACCGGTGGATCCCCATTCCCTTGCATACCTAGGTAGATCTCTACTCTAATCTCACTTTAGCATATTTATTTTGTTGTTGAATCTCGTGTTTAGTACCTAAATCGTTAAATGCCCGATTCCTGGAGCTCGAGCTCCAAGACCGATTCACAGTGACTCGCCCCTTTTCCAACCTGCTTTCGCCTCATCAAATCCCTTCATGTTTTCCATAAATTCCATCTGAAACCCCTTGAATAACATTGGATTCAAGGAACTCAAGCTCCCTCTGCCACCATATGCCGGAGCTCCCCCCTCCATTTCATTTCCTCCGTATTTTTGGTCAAACCGTGGGTCGAGGAGATAGCCCTCGCTCCCAGGACTTTTTGGCATTCACTTGCAGGTCAGGGAATGCGTCTAGAGCATACAAGATTACTTGGAGCAATTCCAGGTTCCCTTGGTCTGTCGGAGCATTCGAGCCCCTGCGCCTCCGTAGGACCTTGCAGCAGCACGCGGAAGAGGCTCGGCTACTTGCTGGGCACATCGAAGAAGACAACAGTCGCTGGAGGTCCGAGCATCATCGAATCCTAGTCGCTGACATCGAGTTCTTGGCTGTTCTTCTGGACCCCTTCAAAGCCATTCCATCAAGAACAGCAGTCCATATCTATCTGGACCGTTGATCTCAAACGAAGGGGTACACGATAGGAGCCACATGATCTGCCACGTGGCCTATTCTCATGCTTGGATCTGGGCATTTAAGTGGTAAAATTTCACTGCTACCATCCATCCTTTTTATATTTGATATCAAGTCGTATAAATATTTATTTAGTATAAAAGTTGCTGGACTAATTGCTTTTAACCACCTGAACTTTTCATATATTATTTTTAGTCCATGTCCAAGTCACCTGCAGGCGTAGGTTTTTATTGTAAAATTTGCTCCAGAACCCTCATTGTTTTAGTAATTGTCCTTTAATATATAAAAGTTGATGTCAGTATTAACTTTTGGGTAAAAATTGCACTGCTATCCTTGGATGTTATTTTATTTGCAGTTGTACCCCTGCTAGACTGACTATTTTTGTGTGGTATTTTCTATTATTAAAATTGTTGTTGTGCTCTAAAAATCACCAAAAATAGGAGAAAGTACATGGATTAATGCTTGATGTCACTATATAATTGATTATGCATTTTATTCCCTTTTCATATTTTCTAAAAATTAAATATTGCATGGTCAGTTCTTGTCTTAAAAATTCCAAAAAACTTAGGAAAACATTTTGAAAAATCCCTAAAAAATACCTTTTGTTGATTATAGTATCTACTACCTTCAGACCAAAACCCCAAAAATACAAAAGAAAACCTATAAAAATCAAAACGAACAAAAACCCCTAAAATTATAAAAATCATTCTAAGCTTCCAAAATACTCGTTTCTACACTATATTTTTACTTAGAGATACCACTGTATATTAAAAATAGTTTTGAGAATTTTTTGACCATTAATATTTTAAAACTCAAAACAATTCGGCTAATTACATTTTCATTGATTTTGTATATTATCAATTTAGAAAATACATAAAAATTAGCAAAGTCACTTAAAATTTGCAAAAATAGAGAAATTTATCTACAGACCAAAAATATTTTATTTTCTATTTTTAATTATTTTATTAACTATTCTATTTATTATAGCCTATATTGGATATATACTCTATAATGTAACTTTATATATATTATATATATAAACATTTAAAATATAAAAAGACAACACAAAATCAGAAAATAAAAAATAAAATAAATAAAATAAATAAAATGAAAAATTTTAATGATAAAAACCCACTTTATTTGGTAAATAATGTGCATAGTGTATACACATATAATTATATTATTTATTTATAAATAATATATAGTGTCACATTATGTGTTCCCCTGTTCGAGACCCTGCTCCACTGGTCACTATACGCATTTTTAGTAGGGTTTTTGATAAATATTGATCCACTTCATTTTATAGCTTTATATTGGAATTGTGGGTTAGTTATGACAAACTAGGATTCTTGCAAGTGGTTCGCCACAACGTCAGTGTAGTCTCCCTTGTGTAGACATATCATTGACCCTCGCAGGATTCTCTCGGTTATACAAATAGTGTCGTTGTCAGGGAGAAACAGATTGTAGCACATTTTCTTTGTATATAGCCATCCATCTTTACTCACATTTTTCTGTTAATTATTCTTTGATTAAAAATTTGTCTGTTCTAATTCAATTTTCTTGTTGATCTTTCTTGTGAGGGATCACTTGACGAGGACTACCTCTTAGGAGGTGGGTGCACCCAAGGTAAGTGGAGGTCGGTTTTTCTTCTCTTAGAGCCAACCAGGAGAGAGCAGGGAAGAAGAGCGGGGAAGTAGGAGAGGAACAGCCTTGAGCATAGTTTTTCTATTTTAGTGAGAGAGAGATTTAATTTTCTTCAAATTATTTGCAATTAATCTGTACATTACTCTCTACACTACATGGGCTCCAGTGCCCCAGTGTTTGTTCACCTAGGGGCCTCGTACCGGATTTTTTTATGTTTTACCACATATGTTTTATTTTTCCTGTGATTTGAGCTTCACGCCCTTTGTTTTATTTGTTTTCTGTGAGTGAGCCATAGATAGCAGTGTATTTGACTCGGTAGATAGGTCCAAATCCATAACAATATTTCATGCACCTATAGTTTATCTTGCTTGGACTTAGTCAAAATTAATTGCAAATTGCTTGAAGTTGGAACCATGAGCTGTGAGAGACCTCATACAGCACTTGCATGACCCGGTGTGGCAGGCACTGAGAGGTCCTCCAAGATCGGATACTAGGATCCATCTTTGAGTGATTGACATTTGGTTCTTCTCGATAATAGAAGCTACTATTTAGGATGTTTTCTCACTCTTTAAGCATCGCCATATAGTGAAAATATTTCAATTCTGCCTTGCATCCTGCATGGAAAGAGTTGGGAAGAATTGTAAGCAACTCTATCTTTGCATGCTCATTAGACACCAAGGTAAGATTTCCATCTTAGTGACAACTTGCACGGCTTTTCCGTCTCTATCCCTTGTGTTTATATCACTTATATAAAGGAAGAATACAAAAAAATTGTTAGGAGGATTGTTCTGAAAATACTCAAAAAATTGAAAACCCAAAAAAATAAAAAGGGACTGCTGAATAAACTTGACCTTAATTAAAATTCGTAATGAACATTCCTTGTTTGGGGTTCATAAAGCCCACATTGCTTTCAGGTACAACTCCAGACTGAGTCAGGTACGACCCGCTAGAAGAAGAACCCAAATCCTGATCTGTGGTGCCTCAATTATCACTAGATTAGCGAACTATTGGTGCTTCTATCGTACGTGACCGAGTAGGGCCTCGTCGAGCACGTTGTTCCTGCCTTGTGTGGAGCATCCGACTTGGTCTGAAGTACTGAGCTTAGGCCATGCCCTTACGTGTGTGTTTGTCTCATCGGTTTGCATCCGAGTAGGACCTTGCACGCTCACGGGTGATTCTGTTCTAAGCGAGGTCTGAAGTATTGATTTCTCCTATTGAATTCCTTTCTATTTCTTTGGCTGAGTAGCCGCCCCAGGCATGAGATCAAGGATCTTTAAGCACGCAGATCACAGGTTACAAAGGAGGTGGAACAGTACGGGGCAGCCGCCTGGAAGTACACATATTCCTATAGGGTTAGCATACTTAAGGACTCGTGAAAAGATTGCCTAAAAATAACATAAATTGAAAAGATAAAAAATAGCTGAACTCTTACGCTTCACAAGTGTTGATGGGTGAACCAATCCTCGTCTTGTGGTTGTTTGAATTAGATTAAAGTCCAAAGATCAGTCCTGCACATTGTCTGCCTTTTTCTCACTTTCTTCGATTCCCGATTTGATCCCTCACTCATTTGGAGCCTTCTACTATTTTATACTCCCTTTATTTCTTATTTGACCTCCGTATCATTTCTTCAAAACTCGATCTCCTCTTGATCTGTGAGATGGTGATATATGGATGGCTTAGTTGGGACCCCACCGACACCAACATCGATTCCATGTCCTCGTCGCTTCCAAAAATTCAGGGCATTCCCGAGAACCCAGTTCAGCCTCTTTGAACCGATCCCCAGACTCCTCGTCTTCTCTTAAAATCGGATCACTCCCATCCTGAAACCTGCCCATTTTGGATGGCAAATTGATTTCACTCCATACACACAACCATCCTTACTTAAGTTCTGTATTGACCTGAACACAGATCAATTTTCTACTTATGGTGCCTCCACACATACTGATCAGGGATAATTCCTCCATTTGCAAATCAAGAGCCCAATCTGGAGCCAAAAATTGTAATAGAGTCAGACTCGAGATCGGAAAGAGAGATGGCTCCTGGAGGAAAAGGGAAGGGACCGTAGCCACCACCTCAGCCAGATTAGGGTTCGCAGCCAGATCAGAACATTAGTGAATGCTCAGATCCTTACCTCTATTCAGGCAATCCAGTAGCAGCTCACGGATCAGGCCCTAGCACAGGTTGCCTTCCCAAGAAATGCTTAATGACCTGAGGAGAGGGGAAGATAATCAAGGAGGATTTGCAGAAAATTCTCGAAGGTGGAGACAGTGAAATCCAAATGAGCCTAGAGTAGAGTGGCCGAAGCTGACGCTAAAAGAAACTTAAATCCCTGGGGCGGGACAAGTCACGAAATGGATCCAGTTCCCAGCAATTCACGCCCATTTTGAATTAATCCTCAGCTACTAGCACTCCTGCCCATCTTCGTGGAAACGCAAATAAAGAACCTTATATTCATCTACAACAGTTCAGGGCACCTCTGCGGCACAACTCATTACCCTCGTATACTTCTTGGGGTAGTGAAGATGATGGCATTTCCTTCAACCTTCAAGATAAGGCCCTTCATTGGATCAACCACTTGGAAAGATCATCACCACCTTGGAAGAACTGATGTCCACCTTCTTGCACAAGTAATATCTCTTGGGTCAACCAATATGCATGCCTGCATCGCTAACTTCACCTAAGACGCACACAACTCCATTCATGAGTCGGGAAAGGTTCACCGAGCTACAAGAAAAGTGTCCCCATCATGAGATTCCAGGACCAGCCTGGTCTGATTTTTCTTAGGGACTTACTATAGAAAGTCATAAGCTTGTGTATGCAGCATGTGACGGCTCCCATTTCAACATAGACGAGGCCATCGTCTAGCAGATATTTGAAGGAATGGCTGAACGAGAGGCTGTTCTTTCATCGTCCCGTGCATACCAATGCTAGAAGTAAACTGTCCAAAAACTTGTGCACATGGAAGCATCCCACAAGCCGGACAGGGATGAGATCTCCAATCTAGCATCATTGGGTGCCACCTGTTAAAGTGGGCATCATCGAGAAGCGATCACAAGAATTAGAGAAACTAGTTGTGATCGAACAAACAACAAAGAACATGGACAAATTAGATCAATAACCAAGCAGCTGGAGTTGATGGTGAGCACAATCAGCTCCTACAACTCTGTATTTACATCAGCCCCCACTCCAGGTAAGATGAAGGAACATGCTCAACAACAACCCCCTCAACCAAGTCAGTCATAGCTGGCGGTCCAACAAGTCTATTACGTACAAGCTCCAGAGCCACCCACTCAGCAGTAACCATAGCAGCAGCCAGTCGTCAACCAACCTGAGCCCCTAATACATTCCAGAACAATTCTCCTCTCCACCACCTCTTATTCAGGAGGAGAATGGTGTATGGGCAAATGATGCGCAACCACCCGCCAGGCCGGACCTCAGCAGGGTCAGGTTGCCAACTCGAGTTCCCTCAACAACAGGGAGGAGGTTTGTCCAGAACAACCAGCAACAACTCCAACAGCATCAACAGTCTCCACAATTTCATGGTAATTGGAGACAGATCCAATTCCAACAGCCGTAGTACCAGCAGTACCAAGAATGCAGCAGTAGCGGTTGTTCCCTATCAGCAACACCCTCCTCAGCAATAGTCTCAGCATCACCCTTCTCCTCAATACCACTCCAATATCCCAATCAACAGTCTCAGTATCATCATCAATACCGGAATGACTCCCAATATCCCAATCAACAGTCTCAGTATCATCATCAATACCAATGCACCCAGCATACTAAGGTATCTTACGTTGCATCTCTTGTGAACCCAGCCTTGGACTGCTTGGCCCAACTCATCAAAGGTCTTGCAGATCTCAACCAGAAGTTGGATGATTTAACCACCACCAAGACCTCCATTCATGCACAAGTGGAGGCAAACCACAATAACTTCAAGAAGAAAGAGCAGGTAGTTTGTGAGGTCTCCTATAGTCTTACGAAATCAGAAATGAATGAATTATTTTCATCTAATGCTGCCACTCTCAGGAGCGGTAGGACCTTGCAGCCATCAACCACTTGCAAGGGGAAGAATAAAGCAAGCACGAGGGAGTCATCATCTTCTTTTTCATTAGTCAAACTAACAGCCGAACCGGGTGAGGAAGAAAAAGAAGGAGAAGCACCACCGAAAATTCAAAAAAATCAAGAAAAACAAAAACACCAAAATGAAAGCACCTGCAACAACAGCCGAAGCACCAATCAGCCTGCCTTAGAAGAGACCGCACCCACAATTGATCCAACGCTAGCTGATGGAGCTTCATTTGAAGATTTTGGATGCCCACCTCTCTTGAATGACCCTACTTATTTTAGTCACCCATTTGTACAACTTGATGTAGGCACATATTTTATTGTAACTAAGAACACTATTCCCTCTACTGCTTTTGCTTCTGTAAATATTCCGTTTTCCATAAGCTATGAGAAATCCAAAAAAATAAAAATTGAAAACTACCTTTTCTAATTCGGATGTTACGGAAATAATTCAGAATCTTGTTCTCGAAATGCAGTTGCTCAAAGCCATCAAATACATGCCAAACATCAAGAAGGGACTAAATAAGCATGTACCTCGAAGAGAAAGCCGTGAAAAACTCATGAAGGAAATGTGAAGCACATCCTCGTCGCGACTATAGTAAATACAATCAGCAATCTCCCAACAAAGAAGAAGGACATGAGAGCTCCTCAAGTCAGATGTCAGATGTTCAACCAAGAGTACGACCGAACTCTACTTGATAGTGGGTCCTCAATCAACCTAATGCCTACATCATTGCTCAAGGAATTCAGGTTGGGTCACTCAAATCCACAAGAATGATTCTACAATTTGCAGACACATCCATTAAGCGACCCCGAGGAATCTTGGAAGATATTTCGTCACTATTAAGGGAATGCAGTTCCCTGTAGACTTCATAATCCTAGACATGGACACATCATCTCCTCTTCTGCATACCCCAATCATCCTTGGACAGATGTTCCTTTGAACCATTGAGGCAGTGGTGAATTATGGCACCAGTCAGATAATATTCTGCTCAAATAGTGATAAAGTGCCAATCGAGACGATCCAAGCGCACAAACCTTTAGCATCTGCATAAGATGAGAGTGAGCCAACAGAGCAGCAAATCGAAGACTGAATTTTTGGCTGAAATCCGTGATACAAATCTATTCATGGATGATATCGAGACCCAGGCATTTCTCACCACTGAGGCAGTCCTGTAGAGCACAATCGAGTTCCCAGATGTCCTTGAAGATGAGATTCTTGCTGACTAGCCTGACGAATACAGTTATGACCACATGTCCTTGGTGGATCAAGAGGATATCATTGCGGATTTCTGTGAACAAGATTCAATCTTTGAAGAATTCTGTGTAGCATTGCACTTAGAGCCTACAGTGCCAATGGTGGACACACAACCAACGAAAGATCTAACACCATCACCTTGCATAGTAGCAGAAGTTGACACTGAGCTGAACCAGTCCCCACCGGAGCTCAAACCACTTCCAGCAAACATGAAGTATGCCTTCCTCGTGAGTGCGCTGAATATGTTTCATGTCATCATCAATTCACAACTAATTGAGGAACAAGAATCTCTTCTGCTTGAGGTTCTAGAAAGAAACTACAAGTCTATAGGCTATAAATTTTCTGATCTCCATGGGATAAATCCTTCCCTGTGCTCGCATCACATATACCTGGAAGAAGACAACAAACCCTCTCGTGAGTTTCAACACAAACTAAATCCAAACCTGCGAGAGGTAGTAATGAATGAGTTAACGAAATGGTGCGACACTGGTTTCATCTATCCCATCTCCGAGTCAAAATGGGTGAGTCCCCTGCACGTTGTGCCTAAGAAGTCAAGGATCACCATGATCAAGAATGAAAAGAGAAAGGAAATCACAAACGGAGTTCCAACATCATGGCACGTCTATGTGGGTTACAGACATCTTAATTCAGCAACCAAGAAAGATCATTTTCCTCTCCCCTTCATCGAGAAGATAGTCGAAAGACTAGCCGCGAAGGAATACTTCTGTTTCTTGGATGGATACTTTGGTTACATTCAAGTCGCCATTGCTCCTAAAGATCAAGAGAAGACGACTTTCAACTTTCCATTTGGGATGTATGCCTACCGTAGAATACCGTTCGGATTATGGAATGCTCCAGCGACGTTCCAGCAATGCATGTTAGCAGTATTTGCAGATATGGTTGGAAGTTTTCTTGAGGTCTTCATGGATGATTTCTCGATCTCCGGGGACAGCTTTGATCAGTGTTTATCTTATCAAGATTAAGTACTGAAAAGATGTTGCGAAGTGAACCTGGTGCACTCGTGGGAAAAGAGTCATTTTAGGGTGACCGAAGGGATTGTTCTTGGTCATGTCATCTCGAAACGTGGCATGGAGGTTGACCTTGTGAAGGTAGAAGTAGTTTCAAAATTAGAGCCACCTACCAATATTAAACAGGTCAGGTCATTTTTAGGGCACGTCGGCTTATTTCGATGATTCATAAAGGATTTCAACAAAATCGCCTGACCCATGATCGAACTATTATGAAAGGTGGATGATTTTATTGTCGATGATAGAGTCCTCCAAGATTTTACATAGTTGAAAGAAATAATCACTCATGCCCTTGTCCTTCAACTGTCGGATTGGTCTCCACCATTTGAGATCATGACTGATGCATCTGATTATGCCATTAGAGCAGTTTTGGAACAGAGGAGAGATCTTATTCCATCTGTTATTCATTATGCCAACAGAACTCTGGATAAAGAACAAAGAAACTACACTATCACTGAAAAAGAGCTTCTTGCAGTAGTATTCGTCCTGGAAAACTTCAGATCCCATTTGCTTGGATCCAAGGTCATTGTGTATACAGACCACTCAACCATCAAGTATCTCCAAGCCAAGAAGGATGCCAAACCACAATTAATAAGATGGATCCTCCTACACCGGGAATTCGATCTAGAAATTCGTGATAAACTTGGGGTTAAAAATGTGGTGACCGATCATTTGTCAAGATTGCTAGAGCTAGAAACTCCTGAGAAGAACCTACTGCCAATCACTCAGACTTTTCCAGATGAAGCCATCATGTTAGTCACACCACTCCCCTAGTTCGCAGATATTGTGAATTACCTTGTATCCAAGAAGACTCCACAAGATTGGCCTAAACTTAAAAGAGACAAATTCTTGTCAGATATCCATTTCTACTAGTGGGAGGATCCATATCTCTTTCGAGAGGGAGCAGACTGTATCTGGAGAAGATGCATTCCTTAGGAGGATGTCCATAGTGTCCATGAGCATTGCCATTCCAAATAATTGGGAGGACACCACTCTAGAAGGAGAACAACAGCGACAGTCCTACAATGCGGCATTTGGTGGCCGACTCTATTCAAAGAAGCAGAAGATTTTGTCAAGCATTGCACTGAATATCAGAGACTGGGAAGTATAATAGGAATAAGAGACATAATGCCTCTTAAGTACATTCAAAGTTCGGACGTATTTGACGCTTGTGGCATTGATTTCATGGGCCCGTTCCCTAACAGTCAGGGTTTTGAGTAAATTCTGCTTGTTGTTGACTACGTAAGCTGATGGGTGGAGGCTATCCCAGATGGAGCTACCTATAGTCGGACCATATGTCAGTTCCTTAAATATCACATTATTGCAAGGTTTGGGATCCTCAAAATTCTCATATTTGATGGGGTAGCCACTTTTTCAACAGAGAGGTGAAGAAGCTGACACAAGAATTCTACATAGAACACAGCGTAACCTCTTCGTACCACCCACGATCCAATGAACTGACCGAATGTTCAAATAGGGAAAGAAAGATGATACTACAAAAATTAGTGCGTCCCGACAGGAAGAATTGGTCACAATTGCTAGACTCTGTCCTTTGGGCCTATCAGACCACGTGCAAGTCCTCGTTAGGAATGTCTCCCTACAGCCTAGTATTCGGCAAGCCATGTCATCTGCATGTGGAACTTATTCACAAATCATTATGGGCAATCAACATCTGTAATTTGGATTCCAAGAAGGGAGGATAGAACAGAAAGGTGGATTTGAATCAGCTCCTTGAATTCCGTAAGTATGCGTGTGACAACAGCCTCATGTACAAAGAAAAGGTCAAGAAGTGGCATGACAAGCACATCCGTCGCAAGACTTCGAGCCAGGACAGAACGTTTGATTGTTTTACGCAAAGCTCAAACTTTTTCCATGGAAATCGAAGAGCAAGTGGATAGGTTTGTTTATAGTAAAACAGGTGCATGATAGTGGAAGTATAGTCATATCCGGTTTATCAGCTGATACCGCAACCATTTGTGATCAACAGACAACTACTGAAGCCTTATCTCGAATATGACACATTTTTGTCTGTAGTCGATTCAATTAAGGTGGTCTACAATGAAAGCTAACATCATCATCATCCATTCGCACAGACAAGATCAACAAAAACATCTTTAAATAGTCACTCATTTTTGTCTTTTCTTCTTTTCTTATTTTCTTCTTTTCCTCCTCTATTATTTGATTCTTTCGAAAAGTTGTACTCATCTCACATATCACTCTTATACTTAGGACATACTTCATCCTAAGTATAGGGGATGGATACATTCTGGTGCTCATTCTTAGATCCCTCGCATGTCTCCTCAACTTTTTACATTCTTTCTATACTTAGGGATATTTTACCCTAAGTATAGGGGGAGACAGGACGGGACGTTGAGTTATGTATTCATTCGTTTCCCACCCTCGACCCTCCCTGAATTGGTATACATATTGTGATACTCAGGATTAATTGATCCTGAGTATTGGTTGACGGTCGACTTCTAATTCTTTAGTCATTGTAGTATAGATTTCCCTACATTTAGTATGAGTTATGTCTTCCTTTCTCTTCGATCTATGAGGACATAGCACAAGCTAAGTATAGGGGGTCAATATATACTTTGTATATATTTTAGCCATAACTCGTATTTTTGAATTTTCAATAAATAAGGCTAAAACACTTTATACACACAAATTCAATAAAAATAACGTGTATTATTCCTCAAACATTTCTCTACAGACTAATAAATCAGGAAGAAACACTTTTGCAAAATGTTTGAAAAGTAGTTTGAAAATCGTTGTGAAAAATCTTTTGAAAACTATTTGAAAAATATTTTGTAAAATGTTTTCAATCTTTGGAAAATATTTTATTTGTAAAAATTAGTTTCTTTATTTGAAAGAAAATGTTTGAAAAACCTTTGCAAAATGATTTTCAAATGTGTTTACATTTTCGTAAAAACTCTTTATAAAAATTGTTTTGTACTATAGTTTTTCAAAAAAAATTGTAAAAGCATTTTCAAATAAGTTTGAGGAATATACACATCAATCTCAAATTCTTTATCAAATGTATATAAATGCCTATAAAAACATCACTTACCCCTTGTAAATTCTTAATGAACCGTAACTCTTGTAAATATAAGATACACTCACGTGTAAATAATTGTACCTAATTTTTATCCCAAATTTTTAAAAAAATCAGAAAAACATTTGCAAAACTAAAAATACCAAAAACATTTGAAAAATCTTTTCAAAAAATCCATAAAAAATTCAAAAGTCTGGAAATTACATCACAAAAATATTTTTGCATGGCATGAGCATTTTTTTCGAATAATGTAGGCAATTGAACAAGTCTAAATAAATTCTGAAGATTGGAGATTCTGAAGACCTTAATACACTTAATTTCAGAGGAACCCATTAAGGACTGGAATTGTAGATACTTCAGGTCACCTGGACTTAATTCTTTCGATTCCATAAGACTATGTTCAAGAGCCAATTCAATGTGCCTAAATAGAACCCTTCATATCATCCGTACGACTCTTGAGACCTTGACTTGACTGGAAACCTCGCACTTAACACTTAGCTCAACTTAGATGTTATGTTGAAATATCTTGGGGTCTAAGTCGGGATGATGCAAGGCTGCTTCATCAAGGGTAGCTCAGGAACCATTCTTTGGGATTACCGAGACCAGTAGTCTAACCCACTTCTTTTACTAACAATGAAATCTAAAAACTGGAGATGGATTCAAATAATGCTTCGGATGAGGGATGGTCTACCGTCGCAACTTTTTCTAATACCCCAAAACTGTAGGTGGAAAAAAAGATGCTATATCCACCGGGGCACAAATAAAAATGCAGAAGCTACGCAAAGTCAAAAGAAAGTATTCAAAGAAGCCTTCAACCAAAAATTCCACAAATATGAGCTTTAGAAAAAAAAGCCTGCTTCTTGGTGAAGGACTGCTTACACCAACCGACTTCACAAGGGAATTGAGACTACATTGGTCCATTCCCAATTCTCTTCCCATTCTTCTATCTCCTTACCTCATTCAGTTGAAAGACCAGAAGCACCTGACCTTAGAAGGGAATATCTGACTCCATGAGGATCAGTTACCAGAAGAGCCGACAACTTGGTACTTCAATAGTTTTGTCTGGGGAGAGCTAAACAATTTCACACACATGGTTTTATCATTTCAAGGTAGCAGGAGTATGCGACTGAGAGGATGGTTTTGACCTGGCTGTGAAGTGGACTGGATAATAGAAGTATGGAACCTAAAGGCTATTGTGTCACAAATCCTAACCTCTGCATGGTTCCGAACACATCATTAATCTAAAGGTTTTCTCGGAGCTCCAAACTTTGACATTATTAAGACAAGTTTAAAAGCCAAAAATTGTTCCAAGTTCTTTTTCTTTTCTTTACCTTCTTCTCCACACTTATAGGCATGTGTTTGCTAGGGACTAGCAAATGTAAGTATATGGGGGTGTTGAATATCCATTTCATCACCTTTATTCTTTCCTTTTGGGCTTCAAACCCTAGCTAAATGCATACATACATTATTAGTTTACCAAAATAAATGGTAAATAAGTTATACAAAATACTGTATAAAATACCATGTGTTTATCGTATTTATCTCCAAAATAAAAGAATAAAAGAAAGAAAAGAAAAAGAACAAAGTGTCAAGGAAACTGAAGTGACCCTAGCCCCCGAGACTAAGTCACCATGATGACGTAGTCAACAAGAAATTAAATAGTGAGAGATAGGGAGGTTGAGTGTACAAAAATTATAGAGCAATCACTCGATTAAAATAGGCCAATAATTGCTTTCTGGAACCTATGTTATTCTTTATCATTCATACCTCAAATAATAAAAATTTGTATATAAAAGTTGTATATAATAATACATAGAAAAATACAAAATTGATTTCACACAAAAATAATGTACAGATAAAAAGTTATACTCAGAATAAATCTCCAAAATCCCAACTTCACGGACCCATATCTCTCAAATAAAAACATAAAATATATTAAAATCACTTTTAATTGTATATAATTTTCAATAATACATTTAATGGAGGGGGTTTCATATTTTTCGGAGTTACGCTGTGAAAGTTAGGATTTTGGACCCTTCTTGTATAACTATACCGATTAAAATATTAATTTTATTTATTATTCATTATTTTTTATAATTCTATATTTTTATAATTTTGTAAATATTATTCATAATATATGTACATATTAAAATAGAATAAACAATGAAGAAACATGGAAATAAAATAGGTAAGTACAATTCATAGATGAAATACCTATGTCTACACATATACAAATAATACACCTATTTATTTAAGCATATATAGTACATCAGAAAAATATAATAAAAATAAATTTATATATATGTATATAAATAATTTATAAATTTCTAAAATAAGCCAAATAAAAATTAAATAAAAATAGCAAACAGAAATTAAATGCCTAAAACATAGGTGAACATACCAATATATGCAACTTAAAAATTAACTTGTAAATAATGACATCTAAAAAATATACAAAAATATCCATAAAATGCTACAAGAAATTAGAAATATTTTATATTTTTATAACATAAAAATAATAAAATTGAATTCTATTTATTATCCATTTTTAGGGCATTTTCCCTCGGAATTTCCTGGTTGGTCCATGTGGACCAACCAGGCGGGACTCTTTGTTGACCTAGGTCAACTGTCCGGTCTTCCTTCTGACGTTTGTCAGAAGTCATGATACCGCCATTTTCTTCCATTTCTCCATGCCTCTTCTAGCACTCATTACCCTCAAAACTGCCACCATCGTGCACCCACTTCGTCCCTCATCCACACCCATACAAGAATCTCTACCAACCCTCACCAGATCGCACGCAAGATCGCCTCGAAAATCGATGAAATTTCACATATAAATGAACACCCTTCATCCCTTTTGATGTTTGGATCCCTCTCTGAGCTTCTTAACCCCTCAAATCCACCCTTGGAGTCATGCCTTGGTGACAGCAAGGTTCCACTGGTGATTTGCAGCAAGGAGGAGGTGCGAAGCAGGTGTATCCAACCACCTTCGGCCATCGCCGTCGAGATCTTGCACCTGGCCGCCTCCGGCCGGTGGAACCCCATTCCCTTGCATTCCTAGGTAGATCTCTACTCAAACTCACTTTAGCATCTTTAATCTGTCGTTTAATTTCGTGATTAGGACCTGAATTCCCGGAGCTCGAGCTTCAAGACCGATTCACAGTGACTCACCCCCTGTTCCGACCCGCTTTTGCTTCCTCATCAAATCCCTTCACGTTCTCCATCTATTACATCTGAAACCCCCTTGAATCATGCCTGGATTCAAGGAACTTGAGCTCTTTATGCCGCCGTACGCCGGAGCTCCCAGTCCATTTCTTTTCCTCCGTATTTTTGGTCAAACCTTGAGTCGAGGAGATAGACCTCGCTCCCAGGGACTTTGTGGCATTCACTTGCAAGTCTGAGAATGCGACTGGAGCATACACGATCACCTGGAGTGGTTCCAGGTGCCCTTGGTCTTGCCGGAGCATTTCGAGCCCCCACACCTCCTTAGGACATTGTAGCTGCACGCGGAAGAGGCCCTGCTACTTGTTGCGCTCATCGGAGAAGACAATGGTCATTGGAGGTCTGAGAATCGTCGAATCCAAGGTCGTCGGTGTCAAGTTCTTGTCTGTTCTTCCAGACCCCTTCAAAGCCATTTCATCAAGAACAACGGTCCAGATCTAATGTGGACCGTTGATCTCAAACGAAGGGATATACGACAGGAGCTGCACGATCTGCCACGTGGCCTATTCTCGGTGCTTGGATCTGGACATTTAAGTGGTAAAATTTCACTGCCACCCTCCATCCTTTTTGTATTTGCTATCAAGTCCTATAAATATTTTAGTTAGTATAAAAGTTGCTGGACTAATTGCATTTAACAACATGAACTTTCATGTATATCATTTTAGTCTTTATCCAAGTCACGCGTAGGCGCAGGTTTTTATTGTAAAATTTGCTCCAAAACCCTCACGTGCTTTAGTAATTGTCTTTTAATATATAAAAGTTGAATGTCAGTGTTAACTTTTAGGTAAAAATTGCACTGTTATCCTATGATGTTATTTTATTTACAATTGTACCCCTGCCATACTGAGTATCTTTGTGTGGTATTTTCTATTTATTAAAAATGGTTGTCATGCTCTAAAAATCACCAAAAAATAGGAGGAAGTACCTGGATGAATGCTTAATGTCTCTATATAATGTATTTTGCATTTTATTCATTTTTCCTATTTTCTAAAAATCAAATATTACATTTCAAGTTCTTGTTTGTCTTAAACAATCCAAAAAAAATTAGAAAACGTTTTGAAAATTCCCTAAAAAAATACCTTCTGTTGATTATAGTGTCTACTACCTTAATACCAGAAACCCCAAAAACCCAAAAACCCCCCAAAAAAATAATGAAAGAAAATCCATTAAAAACTAAAAAGACCAAAAACCCCCTAAAAATTATAAAAATCATTCTAAACTTCGAAAAATACTCATCTCACAATATTGGAAAATAATTAGCGAGCTGTTAGTTGTCGAAAATTTTCACTATCCCGAATTCCTATCACTAGTTTCACCTACTTTCAGACAGTATAGGTGTAAGTACGGACCGTAAAAGGGCTACCTGTGTTACTTAAGGACAAAGCCTTACGTAGTGTCCTTTAAACCACCCACTCTGCTAAGGAAATCATGACCATTTACTGGCTACCCGTAGATCCTCACTGAGAAGTAGCTAATTGTTTTTAGAATCAGTAGTCTGAACAAAAATTTCGGAGCTGGGCTCTATCCTTAAGTGTCGTCTCTCGCTCACTCAGAAAAATAAATGCATCCAAGGTCGGGGTTGCTCTACCGCAAAAATTCTTGATTTTATGGGTTATTTAAAATCGGCTATATTTAGCAGTCCCAATTTTAATTAGGCAATCACTGAAAATTTAAGTGAGCACAAATACACGTTTACCGCCTAGTACGCTATATTTTTATATAGATATACCACTATATATTAAAAATAGTTTTGAGAATTTTTGTGCCTACTAAATATTTTTAAAACTCAAAATAATTTGTCCTAATTACAATTTCATTGATTTTGTATATTTTCAATTTTAAAAATTCATAAAAAATTAGCAAAGTCATCTAAAAAATCATAAAAATAGAGAAAAATTATCTACATCACAACAATATTTTATTTTATTATTTTTTATTATTTTATTAACAATTGTATCTATTATATGGTATATTAGATATATATACTCTATATATAGCTTTTTATATATATAAATAAACTTATAAAATGTAAAAAGAAAACATAAAATCATAAAATTTAAAATAAAAAAAATATAAAAATAAAATTATTGATAAAAACCCACTTTATTTGGTAAATATTGTGCATAGTGTATACATATATAATTATATTATTTGTATATATATAATATATAGTGTTACATCGTGTGTTCCCCATGTTCGAGACCCTGCTCCACTTGTCACTATACATATTTTTAGTAGGGTTTATAATAAATCCTTATCCACTTCATTTTTATAGCTTTATATTGGAATTGTGGGTTAATTGTTGACTAACTAGGATCTTGTGAGTGGTCGTCACAACGTCAGTGTAGTCTCACCTTGTGTAGACATATCTTTGACCCTCACTGGATTCCCTCGGTTATTAACCAGGTAGCAGGGAGAGTTGACAGTGGGTCAACTCTCTGACCCGCCCTGCAACCTCTGACACCATGTATTTTGACCGCATTTCGAGGATTTTTGGAGGCCGCATCTTGCACCATTTCACGATGCGCCCTTCATGACTTTTATCTCTCGATCATTGTAGATACACACCCTTAGCTTTCCTACGGATGAGGATCAGTGATTCGCTGGATCTCCCTCGATCGTCAACCCGCCCCACTCTCAGTATAAAACCTTATCTCCATCAAACCTCACCTTTTTGATCCCTCTTCTGCCTCCTAACCTTAGATTCGAGTCGTGAATCACAATCTTGGTGACAGCAGGAGGTGACCCGATCTTTTGGCATGGAGATCAGCGTATAATTGAGGTATGATCCATTGCTCGATTTCGTGCTCTGTCGCTGCTCCAGCGGGGGCTCTTCGCACTGGTAAGCTCCGATCTCTATCTCCCTTTCCTTAGTTTTTATGATAACAGTACCCTTAGGAGTTGTTTCCCGCATTTACTTTCCACTTTGATTGCTCAACTTAGCTTAAATCCCCACTTGTGTAGTTCGCTTGAGTTGTATTCTGGAAAAATAGTTCGGTCGTCTCCGCCTGTTCTTCGACTCGAAATTACTTCCATTCTCTTTCACTCAGCCCTCTCATAATCTGTCGCATCTCCTATCCCCATGTTCTTGCACAGAACATGCAACCTGGTGCTTCATTCTCCACCTTCATCGGAGCATCTCTGCCCGATGCAGACCTTCAGCCATTCCACCATCGAGAGCCCACATGACCCTTGCATTTTGTGCGTTAACATATCTTACAGGGTCTCGAGGACAAAAGATGCCAATAGGCATCGATTTTTAATCACCGGTGGTACCTGGAGTAATCACTGCTCTCTGACCTCGCGGCAACACACCGGGATTTGTAGAGTAATTTTCGCACCATCTACGGATCGTGAACCCTTCCAAGAAGCTTTCTAGGCCTTTTGGAGGAGCAACGCATGTCAGAGGGGTCCTACATCGATGATGGAAGCTCGCCTCGCCGCTATTCTTCCCCGGTTCTTGTTGCATCCCTCTGCACCATTAGTTTCAACCCGTTCTTAGAGTTATACAATAGCCCATGGATCCGACCCTCAATTAGTTGTTAATCACTCTTTAGAGGATCTAATCTGGGTCATCGTTGTGAACTGGCATCGCATGCTAGGACATCGACGTGTGGCATAAGTGATTCCCTATCAACCGTTCCTTCCGTGCTTGTGGGGTTTTTTGTGAACTTAGTCCTTGCAGTTTTTGTATTTAATAATTAGTTTAAAAGCTTTCATTTATTGTTTTTAAATTTTGTATATTTTGGATATAAGTCCGAGATTGACCCAAGATAGATCTGAATGGAGGCGAAGAATCCATGTAGCCGACCCTACTTGATTGTGGGAAAAGGCTTTGTTGTTGTTGTTGCAACAGAAGCCCGTACGTTATTTTATTCGCACTTTGGTCCCGCTCCACGTTAGCCGACAGGGCGTGGCCATTTTGTAAATGTGCCCTTACGGCTCATGCATTTTGTATTTGGTCCACTAAGTATTTATCTCAGTTGTATTATTTTGGTGAAATTGCACTTCGGCCTTAGAAAATTCTGCTATTTACATTTATGCCCTTGTCATTAGTGTAGTTTCCATCTGTTGTCGCTATTTCTTTTAAATAGCAATTAAATCCTGAAAATCCCTAAAAAATCTTGTAGCTTATTATTGCATTGTACTTACTGCCATAATTTTTATTTTGCATTTTGATGCCTTTTAATATTTATAAAAAATCAAAAAGTGTCATTTTTATCCCCGTTTACAATAAAAATACATAAACATATAAAAACATTTCGAAAAATCCCAAGAAAATTATTTTGTCTGTTTATGTATTTGTAACCTTCAGATTAAAAATAAGTAAAAAATATAAAAGAAAACTGTAAGAAATGGAAAACCCCCTAAAACCATCATAAAAATATATATAATTATTAAAAATACAAAAAATCAATTTTCTTTATGTTATTATCTTTATTTTAAAACTAATTAGGAGAAATTTTGATTTGGTTTTCTGATTTTAATTTTTGTTTTAATTTCGGTATTTAATTATTCCCTATTTTTGGATTTTTTTCTTTAAAAATATATAAAAATTAGCAAAAATTGATAAAAATCACAAAAAACATTAAAAAATTAATGAACATTGAAAAAGAATTTATTTTCTTTGTTTTGCTTATTTTTGTTAATTTTTATAACAACCTGAGCCTATATTGTATATACATTTTATATATAGCTTTATATTTATATTTACTTTAAAAGAAAAGGAATTAAAAAATATAAAAATAGAAAAATATAAAATATAAAAATAGAAAATTAAAAATCAAAATACAAAAATATAAAATCTGGTTCAGACCTCGGATTGTACGTATCCACCTTAGCCACAGATTCAGACCTCAGATTTTTACCCGCCTCCATCTTCACATTCACCTTCACATCCACCCAAGACTGATGTGTTGAAGTCACCTCTCATGATTTCCACACTTGAGACCTTGTCCCATTTCATGGAGCAGATGAATTTGAGGATTGATGACCTCACTTGTCTTAATAAGAGCTATATTGATGCTTCACGATCTGATGATAGGGACTTGATTGAGAATTCTTATGAGAGCTTGCAATCGCCCAAAACACAAAAAATGAGAAAATTTAAAAATCCAAAAAGATTTCGGGAGACACTTGGTTGATTCAGACTGTGAGGAGAGGGTCCACTTGCCAGATCCCTTGACCACACAACCTCTCACACCCTGTCCCACCTTTGAGCCCGACGATGCTGATGTACAGACTTCTCTTGGCATGCCTCGTATAGATGCTAATTCTGACCTTCTTCCTTGTATGGAGGAGGTCCAAAAATTCAAAAAAATGTTGACTGAACCTGAAGTGGTGGCCGCTATTCATGAGATCATTGATGCCCCACTTCGACAGGCCATAACCTAATTATCTACTCCTCATCATAAGAAGAGAGAGCGGAGGAGTAGATCTGAGCATCATATCTTGACCATGGCCACTGCCCACGCCATCACACACCGTCCCATTCCTCGGAATAAGAACACTGCCACAAGTTTCATCACCTGCACCATCTCTGGCCATGCATGTGATCATACTCTCTTGGATGGCGATGCTTCGATTAGCATATTACCCTTATCGCTGGTACATTCTCTTCACTTAGGGCCTCTCTAGAAGACCAGGATGATCGTTCAGTTTTCTTATGGATCAATCAAGAGGCTGAAGGGTATCCTTGAAAATACTGTCATTTTGATTCAGGGCACGAGCTACCATGTTGACTTTGTCGTGTTGCCCATGGAGACCTCCACTGGGAGCACTCTCCAATCATACCGGGATGACCATTCCTCGCCTCTACGAGGGTTGTTATTGACTATGGATCAGGAGAGATTCACTTACGTCCTGCTGACGAGAGTGAAGTGGTTATTACCGCACCCACAATTGACCAGAGACTTGCACCTGATGCGACCACACCTATCTTGGCTGACCTCGAGGATCATTACCTAGATGATACTATCAGAGATTTTTGTTGCATGTTGGACTCCACTGAGACCCGAGAATTCCTCCCCGTTGAGGAAGCCTCGGAAAGCATGGACCTTGGAGTTCTTCCTTCTGACACATGGAATCCATCCTCACATATTTGAAGATGTATTAATGTTTCATCTTTAATTGTCTATTTAGTTTCCTATTTCAAGAGCCTAATTATCTTCTAAAAATTAATGAGTTCCTTCACTTCATTTTCATCTTGATTCTTAAGAGTTCCATCATCTAAGAATCACATTCTCAGAGATGAGATCATACATTAAGCTTCCTACAGTTGATGCATAAGGGCATCCAGCTATGGCTTTCTTTTCCTCAACAGTTTGAGGAGCCATTCCTTTAGACAGGTGGATACCATGTCTTAAGGGTAGGAATCCTTTCTTGGAACTATCCATACGGAATCGTTCAAGAATCTTCTTAATGTATCTATGTTGTGACAATCCCAATATCCTCTTCTCTCGGTTTCTGAACAACTTCAGACCCAAGATGTAAGAGGCTTCTCCAAGATCTTTCATCTCAAAGGTATGGGACAGCCAATTCTTCACACTGGTCATCATCCATGTATCATTCCCAATGATAAGGATGTCATCTACATAAAGCACGATGAACACAACGGCGCTCCCACTAAGCTTCTTGTATACACAAGGTTCATCAAGATTCTGCACAAAATCATAACTCTTTACGATTTCGTCAAATCTGATGTTCCAGCTATGAGAAGCTTGCTTGAGCCCCTAGATGGATTTCTTCAGCTTGCATACTTTGCCATCCTCAGTCATGAAGCCCTGTGGCTGCTCCATGTAGATATCCTCCTCGAGGTATCCATTGAGGAAAGTCATCTTGACGTCCATCTGCCAGATGTCGTAGTCAAGATATGCATCTATAGCCAGCAATGCCCTGATGGATTTAAGCATAGCCACATGAGAGAATGTCTCATCGTAGTCGATGCCTTCTCTCTGTGCGTAGCCCTTGGCTACGAGCCGTGCCTTGAAAGTTTCTACTTACCCATCAGGTCCCCTCTTTCTCTTGAAGATCCATTTGCACCTGATGGGTTTTACCCCTTTAGGTGGATCCTCTAGGGTTCATACACCATTCTTATGCATTTAGTCAATTTCTGACTTCATTGCTAGCATCCACCTATCCATGATGAACATGACTTGACTATTTTCATTGATGACTCCGTCCTTTTCACTTAGATTCAAATGAGACAAAGGCCGAATTTGATTTGGTTGCTTATATTCGGGAATTCGGGCCTTTTAGGAAAAAAGATGATCCGGTAGAGATTATAGAGGACAAACAGAGTTCGACTACTTCCACTAATGAGTTTGCTCCTTTTGGTTTTGACCTGGATGACACCTCGCAGGACGATACTAACTACACTACTTCCGATGATGATGAGTTCATCCCATTTCATTTTGATATCAGAGAGACAACCAAGGTCGGACCTAGTCGTACTTCTTCCACTCTACGAATGTGCCTCTTCACTCTAAGACCACTGAGGATCTCCACCCTGTCGACCACGATCGGCTTCCGTCCACTGTGGACCCCGATGTCGACCTGCACCATACTAGATACATTCCTCAACAGTCCCGCAAGAAGGTTTGCTTTCTACCTTCTTGATCATGTGTACATCCATCTTTGTTGTACATCCGCCTTTGTTCGTCTATGTCCCTCTCCTGTTTTGCTCATCCACCCATTCTCGTGATTGCCTTGCTTAGGACGTACTTTGTCCTAAGTATAGGGGGTGGACGAGCTGAGTGCTCTTTCTTCATTCCATTTCATTACTCCTGTTGTCGCCTATACATAGGGTTTCTTTTACCCTAAGTATAGGAGGAGTGGTGTGTACATCCTCTGATCTCTCCTTCCATCTTCATATCTCTTTTCTTCTTTTCTTCTTTTCCTTTTCTATTATCTTTTTCTATCAAAAAGATGTCGCCCCTTGTTGACAGTCTTCTATACTTAGGGCATACCTTGTACTAAGTATAGGGGGTGCGCACCTCGGCTTCTTCTATTCGTGATCCTCTCCATTGTCTCCTCTTCTTATCTATACTTAGGGATATCTTACCCTAAGTATAGGGGGAGAAATTCTGAGTACGATCTGTTAATTCCCACCCTTGACCCTCCCTACTTTGTGTACAGTCTTCTACACTTAGGATTATTTGATCTTGAGTATAGGGGCGGTCAACTTCTCATTTATTCATTCGTTCTTTATTCTTTAGATTTTCCTATACTCAGTACGAGTTATTTCTTCTCTTTTTCTCTCTGATCTATGAGGACATAGCTCAAGCAAAGTATAGGGGGGTGGTATGTATTGCGTATATACTTTAGCCATAACTCGTACTTTCGTATTTTTATTAATAATTATGGCTAATAACACTAATAAAATTCATTAAAATCACTTAATAAAAATATGTTATTATTCTTCAATTTCTTTGCATTTACTGATTAGTAAGTCATGAGAAAATGTTTTTTTGCAAAATGTTTGAAAAATAGTTTGAAAATTTCTTTGAAAAATATTTTGAAAACTATTTGGAAAACATTTTGTTCAAGATTTTCACCCTTTGCAAAATTGTTTTATTTGAAAATTTCATTTTCTTTGTGTGAAATAAAATGTTTAAAAAAACTATTTGCGAATGGTTTGAAAATGGTTGAAAAAATATGTTGAAAAATCTATCTATACTGTTTGAAAAACCTTCGCAAAATGATTTTCAAATATGTGAAAATGTTTGTAAAATTTGTTTGTAAAAATTATTTTAGACCATAGTTTTCAAAATTGTTTGAAAAACCTTTTTCAAATAACTTTGAGGAATATATACATCACACTAAAATTCATTGACCACTTACCCTTGTAAATTCTTAAAATCTACTTGTTAATATAAGATGCATCCTTGTGTAAATATTTTAACCTAGTTTTAGCCAAAATCTTTTATTTTCAAAAATAGCAAAAACATTTGCAAAATTAAAAAATACCAAAAACATTTGAAAAATATTTTTGAAATACAAAAAAAATTGCATATGCATCATCCTTTTTCAAAAAAATCCATAAAAAGTTCAAAATCTTTGAAAATTGCATCACAAAAATAGTTTCTGCATTCTGTATAGCATTTGCAAAGCATTTTCATTTTTTCGGATTGAGTTTGATAGTTGAACAAGTCTAAGTAAAATCTAGAGATTGGAGCTCAATTGGACCTTAAAATCTACCTAATAACAGGAACCTTATAGGAGCTGGAATTGAGGTACTTCAGGTCTAGTTAACTTAATTCTTTGAGGATCACAAGACTTGATTCAATGGATTCTTGACTACCTAAGTAGACTATCTTGGAGCACATGCACAACTCTTGTTCATAATGACCTAACTTGGACACTTGCACCTTCCACATGTCTCAACTCAGTTGGAGTGGTGAGGGGTTGGATTTGCCGGTATGAGACGCACACAAGTGGAAACATTTGTCCTCTTCTAGGGAGGGAAGTACACTCCAACCCATCCAGTAATGAGGAATTCTAAAGACAGGAGAGTGTGAGTTGCAATAAAGCTTCAAAAGAGGATAGTCTACTTACTCAAGAGGAAAACTCCCTATGTAAATGTTGTTGTAAATAGTATTTCGAAAAAAAACTCCAAAAAAGTGGACAGGCCTGTACAAAAATATGCATATCGAAGTGTGTATATATGTTGTATAGTCAATAAGCAAGGTTGAGCTTAAAAGTCAAATCATTTGAGCCTACAGTTGGATGACTTGAATACATTGGTCTTGCATCCTAAGATAGGTAGCTACACTGGTCACCGTCCATTCTTTTCTTCACCCCCTCCTCTCGAGCTGATTGCCACTTGAACTTAGAATGGAATACCCCGCTCCTAGAGGAAGGAGTTGTTGGATTGGGGAATCATTGGGTTGTCATACTAGAGAAGTAAGTCTCTTTGTCATTTCAGTTTAGGAGAGACACAATTACTTACACTGTACGAGTCAGACTCATAGTCGTAAGGGTTTGCGTATGAGTTGAAATATTTCTGACCTGGCTATTGAGGAGACTTGAGCAGAGTTTTGGGATTTTCGAAGGCTGTTGGATTTTCAAATACGGTTCTCGTTAAGGTTCTGCCTACATTAAAATTCTAAAGGTCCGACTTAAGCTCCAAACATTGATTTTGTGAAGACAAGTTTTATAATTAAATTTAATCCATCTTTTATCTTTTTCTTTTCTTTGTTTTTTTTCTGCACTTATTGCCTAAGTGTTTGCTAGGGACTAGCAATGAAAAGTATAGTGGGATGATGAATCTACGTTGCATCATCTTTATTTTATCATTTTGGCCTTAAAAACCCTATTAAATGCGTGTAAATAGGCTTAATTCATGCATTTTATCATTCATGTATATTTGTGTAAATTGTGTATAAAATACTGTTTTTAAAGCCAAAATTATAGAATAAAGAAAAGAAAAAAGAATAAAATACATTTTATTTAATTCATTTTTCATTCATTTTGGGACCTATTTTTAGGTCCACTTCTTATACCTCAAATAAAGAAACTTTGTACCTAAAAATTGTAGATAATTAAATATAGAAAAATACAAAATTAATTTCACACAAAAATAGTATGCAGATAAAAAGTTAAGAGATGAATAAGATTCCAGAATCCCAACTTCCCAGACCTGTATCTCTCAAATAAAAATTAAAATGTATAAAATCACCTTTAATTGTATATAACTTTTAATAAGCTATTTAATGAAGGTGGTTTCATATTTTTTGGAGTTACGGTTTGAAAGTGGACCCTAATTTTATAGCTTTATTGATTAAAATATTCATTTTATTTATTATTCATTATTTTTATAATTTTATATTTTTATAATTTTGTAAATATTATGTATAACATTTGTGTACAATAAAACAGGAATAAAATACTAAATAAAACATGAAAATAAAATACTTGTATAAAATACATAGGTATAGTACCTATAAATATACCAATAAAGAATATATTTCTATACATTTAATTGTATAAAATACATCAGAAAAAAATAAAAATATATTTAAGTTTATAAAAATAATTTCTAAGTATATAAAATAATAAACAAAATTAATAAAATTAAAAAATACACAATAAAAATAAAATATTAAAATATATAGATAAATATACCTATATAGGCCATAAAAGGTAAGTTATAATTTTATACCTCTAAAAAATAAATAAAAATAAGAATAAAATAATTCATAAAATAATAAACATATTTTATCTAATAACCAAAAATTAATAAATTCTTTTGCTATTTTTAAATGATTTTACAAAATATTTTCCCATGATTTTTCCTAGAAAGTCCACGTGGACCAACCAGGAGGGTCGGAGAGTTGACCGCCCGCCTCCTGTTGTGTGTCAGAACGTCTGTTTTGACCCATTTTCGCCCATTTTTCTAGGTCGCGTTTTTCATCCTTTCGCGTCACTCTCTTCATGACCTTTTCTCCCCATCTATAGACCTTTCACGCCGACATCTCTCCTTGGGGAGTGGATCGATGTGTCGCCTGCTACACCTCGATCTTTGGAGCGCTCCCACCATCCTGTACAAAACACCATGTCACCTTCCTTCCACCTTTGAATCCCATTTTGGTTGTTTTTTCTCCCCTTCTTACGCCAAATGGTTAGAACCTAGTGACAAGAGGTTTACCGGCCTTCTTGGTGGATCGAAGGAGCAGCTGAAGTGGTTGATTCTGCATCTCCGACCAAGGGAGGTCGTCGAGGTACACCTTCCCGATCATCGGTGAGGTACCTGTTTTATATCCATTCTTTTGTGCGCTTATAACTTCGAAATAGTAGTGGGTTCATTTCCACTATGCATCTTCATGCGTAACCTGTAGATTTCACCTAAACAAAACCTCACCGGAGCTCCGCTCCGGCCACCACTGACCACCCATCGCCCAACCACTGTACACCCTCGAACCCCTTTTGACCCTTTCTTTGGCTCCCTTTGGTGGTGCTCGGGACCGGAAGTGTGACAGGCTTCCTCCAGCAGCCCAGGCGAGGCCGGGCAAAGACTGAGGGCGTGCTCCAACCCATCTTCGGCCAACGGCCGTCGAGGTACCTATCTCAGGCTAACCGGCCTTCGAGGTAATTTTCTTTGCTTTTCTTGTGTTTTTTTATTCAATGTAGTCGTACGACTCATCATCCACTTTCCTTTTCAAGTTCCTCCCGTCCCGTCAAGGCATTTTGTCCCCACGGTTTAACCTTTCTTGTGCAGGACCTTGGAGCATCGAGACCAGCTGAAGACATTTTGCCCATTGTGTGAGGTACGTGGGAGCTTCCAGCTCCACCGCCTTCACAGCCGTGCTACGATGCACCTCCGGCGATATTGAGGTTTCCAGAGCTTAGAGCAATCCTACAGGAATTGATTCGAGCCATCTTGGAGCTTTCAACGTCATGGAGGAGAGGAGCGAGGCTGGGGAACTTCGACGTCGAAGGCCTTCTTCCCCGTTCTTCGTCATTGTCTCATAGCCACCGGATCTTGGTCGAGTCCCAAGTGCTACAGCAACTGTCAGACCTTCTCGCGCCTCAGTCATTGATGCACCTTGGATGATCTAATCTCCACCATCGGCAGCAAAAGGGTATAAGACGTCCGGAGCTTGACACATGTCCAAGTGATGCATTTCAACCGTTCGATCTGCCCCAGGCTTGGGTATTTTGCACATTACTCCTGACCAGTTTTTGTATTTAATAGTATTTAAACTTTCATATTCAGTTTTATAGTTTTGTAAATTTGCAAAAACAACCCCGTCGTTCCTTTAATTGCAACTGGGCCCCTGTCCACGTCACCTCACGTGACTTGCGCACGTGAGGTGTGGGTATTTTGTGTTGGGGCCCTCGTCTGTTTTATTATTTCGGATAAGTCCTAGAGCTTTTAAATTAAGTAATATCTTTTTGGATAAATTGCATCTTAGTCCCCAAGTTTTCTGATAATTGCAATTACGTCCCTACTAGGTCACATGCCCTGTGCACGTGATTTTGGCAATTTTATAGGAATAACCTTTGGATTTTGCTTATTTCTGATTGGTCATGGAATTTTTAATTAGTTATATTTTTGTAGGAAAATTGCATTGAGGCCCTAGACTTTTGCATATTTATGAAAATACCCCTGCTAGGGTTCCATTTTCTCTTTGTTCTTTGCATTTATTTCATGCATCTATAAAATCCTAAAAATCCCAAAAAATTACCCTAGCTGTGTGTTGCATTGTGCTTTCACGCCACGTTTTTATTTTGCATTTTTATTACATTTTAATATTTATAAAAATTCAAAAACATGCATTTTCATCCATGTTTGCATTAGAAAATCCATAAAAATTGTAAAAACTTCTCAAAAAATTCCAAAAACATACTTTGTTTATTTCTGTGTTTTTTATATTCAGACCAAAAATCACAAAAAAATACAAAAGAAAACTCATAAAAAATATAAAATCCCTAAAACCTTTATAAAAATATAAAAAAATCCTAAAAAATCCTAAGAATCTAATTTTTGTTTCTGAATTTTCTATATTTTATTATCTTTTAAAATTTATTTGGAGAATTTTGGTCTTTATTTTTTATTTTGTTTCTCCAATTTAATCTCAGATATTTATTTTATTCTCTATTTTGATTTTTTTACTTTAAAAATACCAAAAAAATAACAAAAATATAGAAAAATCATAAAAACATTAGAAATTTATAAAAATCACAAAAATATTTTATTTCTTGAATTTTTTATTTTTACATATTTTTATAAATACATTATCTCTCTCTTTTCTTATATTGTATATATAAATTTTATTTTATAAATTAAAAGAAAAATAAAATATAAAAATATAAAAAGAAAATACAAAATTAGAAAATTAAAAATAAAAATATAAAATTATAAAAAAATTATAAATATAAATTTAAAATCCCACAAATAAATAGCACAAAGATAGACAAAGACATCACATTCGCTTTTTGAGCATTCATTTGCCCTGATCTACCTTCTTTCTCCATGTGTTCGGCCTCTACAAGATTGCACACTATATGCATCAATTATAGAGTTATAATAAATTTTAACTCCGCACACTTACTTTCATTGCGTGATTTATTTGTTGTGGGTTAATTGTTGTTTGAATTCTGGATTTCGTACGAGGTCACTCCCAATTTTCGTGTTCAACACTTACCATTATACATTCTTAGTAGGTATAATAAGTTTTAACTCTTGCTCTTAATTCCTCAATTATTTATGTGGGTTAATTATTGGAATAACAAGAGGATTCGAGTAGTCGCCTCAGCGACAGTGAGCCTGGATTGTCAGGCCATTATTTAGTGACTCTTGTCTTTTCATTTTTCACCTATCTTACTTCACGATGTTGATCCATGGATGGTTTATTCAGGACACCACCAATACCTACATTGATTCCATGGACTCGACACCATCAATAATTCGAGGATATTCCAAAGAACCCAGTTCAGACCTTGTGAAATGATCTCCAGACTCCTCGTCTTCTGTCTACACTCCTTTATCTCCAAATAAAATAGGCCACTCTTTTCCCACTTTCACCCATTGCGATTGGAGGCCGATTTCAGTCTACATATCTTACTCCATTCACAACCATCTGGGATTAACCCTGATCTCAAATTTATCACTATAGTTGACATTCAATTTCAAAGTGGTATGGTAAGGATTCTCTTACATCGCATATAAAATCCATAGTTGGATCCTAATCCAGAATTCATCTCTTCAGATTCAGACCTTGAGATGGCACCTCCTGGTGGAAAAGGGAAAGGGCAACAACCACCCTAGTTAGAGCAGGAATGCTCATTTGATGGCTTCCATCAAAGCCATACAACAACAATTGATAGAACAAGCCCTAGCACAAACTGCATTTCAAGATATGTTGAATGACTTGAGGAAAATACCTAGAGGAGGAGGATGAAGAAGAAGAAATGAAGGTCCACCCCATGATTATCAAGAAGAGGAAGAAGAGCCAGGGAATTGGAACCCTAAGCTGACATTGAAGGAGACATACAATCTTGGAGACAACTAGATGATCGAGTGGATTCCCATCCCACTAGTACATGCTCACTTCGAAATAAAACCGTAGTTCCTTGTGCTTCTACCCTCATATCACGAGAATGCCAATGAGGAGCCCTATATTCACCTGCAGCAATTCTCACACATCAACATAACCACCTACTACCCTAACATTCGGTTAGGAGTAGTTAAGATGACTGCATTCCCCTTCATCTTACAAGACAAGGCCCTATACTAGGTCAATTTTCTTGGGAAAAGTCGTGACGACTTGGGAGAAACTTAAATCTATGTTTCGTCACAAGTTTTATTCTCTCGGTCAGCTACCCCAGATGCGAGCCAGGATCAACAACTTTTCTCAGGCTACCAACGGGTCCATCCATGAAGCCTTGGAGCAATTTAATAACCTGTAGGAGAAGTGCCCCCACCATGAGATACTGAAGACCAGTTTGGTCTAACACTTCTTCGGGGTCCTGAATGTAGAGAGATAGCTATTAGTCTATGTTGCTTCTGGTGGATCCCAATTTAACAAGGATGAAGATGTGGTATGGCAAATCAAAGAAGAAATGGTCGAGGGAGAGGCTTCCCTCTCTTCATCACATGCTTATCAGCGACAACCTTAGGTCCTCTAGAAGGCAGTGCACGAGAGAGATGAGATCTCCAACCTCAACTTTATGGGGGGCCATCTCTCTAAGGTTGACCATATCGAGAAGTGGTCACAGGATCTTGAGAAGCTCGTTGAGATCAAACAAATGATGCAAATATTGGATAAACTAGAACAAATCACTAAGTAGTTGGAGCTTCTAGTGAGCACCATCAGTGCATGTCAATCAACGACATCACCATTAGAGACTCTTGTTGAGAAGAAAGATGAACTAGCACCTCCACAACATGCTCAGCAAAGTCCTCAAATGCCGGCGATCTAGCATGTGTACTATGTGCAAGCGCTCAAGCAGGCCCCGGCACAACAACAGATGGTGGTCTACCAGCCATACTACTTACCATCTTCTGATCCAGCATTCCCACCACCACCCCTGATTCGAGAAGTCAACAATGTCTTGAGAAATGATGCACAGCTGGTCCGTCCTGTTGGACAACCCCATGGCTAGCCACCAACCAACCGATAGTACCAACAACCTCTGGGTGGTTGCACAATCCTTTCAGCCTCAACCTCAGTATTAACATCATTAGTCTCTACGGTACCACAATAATTAGAGATAGTTGCAGCAATACTCACAGTCACCGTACCGTCAGCAATAGTCGTACCATCAGTATGCGGTTGGATCTCAGCAGCAGTATCCTCCTCCATACCCACAATATAAGCTTCCTCCTCCTCAACAACAACATCAGCAGTCCTAGACTCAATCTCCAAACTAGCAGTCATAGCATGGTCTGCACGATGAACCTTCCTAGACAGTTTCTGTGAAGCCAAGCCTCGATTGCTTGCCTAGTTAGTAAAAGTAGAGTGACAAGGAAGCTAGATGACCTGACAGCCACCAAAACTCAAATCCCAACCCAGGTCGAAGCTAATAACAATAATTTCAGGAGAAAAGAGTAGTAGAATGTGATGTCCTATCTATGCTTATAGAGTCAGATGATTGTAATTTTTCTTCATCTAATGCCTTTAATCTCGGGAACCATAGGACCTTGCCTCCGTCTACCACAACCAAAGGGAAGAATAAACTTCATTATGTGAGTCATCGTCTTCTACATCAGCCATGCCAACTAAAGTTTGGGTGAGGAAGAAGAAGGAGGAGTGATCCCAATTGTTAGCCACCACCACCTCCATCAGAAAAAAGAACAAAAAATCAGAAAAATTAAAAAGGAAAAAAGAAGAGTGAATTCAAAGTAAAGTCGCGCCAGAAATGGGGAAGTAAGCCACAACAAACGACTCAGAGCTAGCCGATGGAGCGGAGACTATGCTTTTTGCATGCCCACCAATTACAGTACCATTTCCAGAATGTATACCTTTTTGTAGTCCGGATGTACATAATTTTGTGGACAAGAATTTTGCTTAAATAAGAACAATACTCTTGATTTCATTTCTGTAAATATTTCTTTTTCTGATGCACTAGAAAAATCCAAAAAAATGCAAAAAGAAAAAAGGTGCATTATCTGATCCATGTGTTGTGTATATTATGAAAATTTTGACCGTTTAATTACCATTGATGCAAGCCATGGAGTACATGCCCCTGTGAAGAAGGGCTTGAAGGAAGCATGTACAAACAAGCGTCGATCGAAATGCAACAATAGATGTCAGCAAGTTGATAAGCACGTCCTTACCATGGCTACAGTTGCATCTATCAGCAATCTTACAGAAAAGAAACATGACAAAGGAGTACCTTTGAATAGAGGTAAGATCTTTGACCAAGTCTTCAAGCGAACACCGCTTGATAGCGGCTCTTCCATCAACCTTTGCCTTCATCACTGCTTCAAAAATTGGTCTAGGTCCACTCAAGTATACACGCATGATCCTTCAGTTCGCTGATCGGTTCATGAAACGATCCCAATATATGTTGGAAGATGTTGTCGTAATGGTGCAGGACATGCAGTTTCCTGTCAATTTTATAGTCCTTGATATCGACTCCCCTACACCCTTATTCATGACCCCTATTATTCTTGGCCAACCATTCCTGCACACCGTAGAGGCTGTAATTGACTATGTGTATGGAAATATCATTTTTGCCTCGAGAAGCAACAGAGTTACCATAGACATGTTCTGTGAGCTGGAAGTTGTATTTGATGAAAGCCATGCAACACTACCTAAAGTAGATTGTGACTTTATTGTAAAAATAAGGGATACAGAACTCTCTTTGAATGACACATGGACCTTGGAAATCTGCACTCCTGAGGAAGACCAGGAAATCACAGTGGACACAAACTCCGATATCACTTGGGAGACATAATCCAATTGGTTGATGCATCTATTTGATTCAGAAGATTCATGCTAGTACGAACATGATGAATTCATTGCAGCTTTGTTTGGCACATTATCAGTTGAACAACGAGCTACTTGGGTGAGTAGCACCTCCAAAGTTATGGCAAAGTATCCACCTACCAGCATAGTTTTCGAAGTGACCAAGAAGCAGGCCAGATTAGAACCAGAATTAAAGCCACTTCTGGCAGGCCTTAAGTATGCCTTCCTTGCGGGTGCAGAGAATATGTATCAGGTCATCATCAGCAGCATGCTGACCCCGGATCAAGAATCTTGACTTCTCGAGGTTTTAGAAAAAAACTAGCATGGTACTCGGTTGGCAGGTATTAGACCTCTGTGGGATAAATCCTACTCTATACTCACACCATATTTACTTTGAAGAAGATGCCAAGCCGTCCCAAGAGTTTTAAAGAAGAATAACCCAAATTTGCAGGATGTAATCATGAAAGAAACAATGAAACAGGGTGAAATAGGTTTCATTTGTCCCATCTCCGATTAAAAATGGTTAAGCTCCTTGCATATAGTTCTGAAGAAACCAAGGCTTACTGTGGTTACAAATGAAATAGGAGTAGAGACTTCTACTCGGGTACCGACATCCTGGTGCATATGTGTTGACTATTTCCACCTCAATGTAACAACAAAGAAGGACCACTTCCCCTTGCCATTCATCGATCAAGTTCTAGAGGGATTAGCCAGCAAGAAGTTCTTCTTCTTTCTGTATGGGTACTCTGGGTACAACCAAATGGCAGTGGCCCAAGAGGACCAAGAGAAGATTATTTTCACTTGCTTGTTCAACACCTACGCCTTCAAGAGAATGCCTTTAGTTTGTGCAATGCACCTGCCACATTCCAGATGCATGCTTGCAGTTTTTGCCAAGATGGTTGGTTGTTTTCTTGAGGTGTTCGTGGATGACATCTCAGTGTATGGTGACATTTTCGATGCCTATCTTAAGCACCTGGACAGAGTACTTCATAAAATGTCGTGAAGTCAATCTTGTGCTATCTTGGGAAAAGAGCTACTTCATGGTCATAGAAGGGATTGTGTTGGGTCATATCATTTCCAAACGTGACCTGGCAAAGGTGGATGCCATTGCCAATCTGAAGCCACCCCGGACCATCAGAAATGTGAGGTCATTCTTGGGTCATGTAGGCTTCTACATGAGATTCATTAGGGATTTCAGCCACATTGCCTAGCCTCTCACTGAACTGTTGTACAAGGAGATCGAGTTTCATATTGATCGGCAAGTTCTCCTTTCAGTTAATAAATTGAAGGATCTAATTACTTATAATAAATAAATAATAAGGGAGGCAACTACCATCTTAAAAAGAGTGTGCCCATCCCCCCTTTAACTTGGTCAAGGTGGGTGACCACCTTGTTGGTGGTTTTATTTTCCTTAATATATATTTTTTATATAGGATAAAATGCAACAACTAATACTGCATTTATCTTCACAAAAATAATTCCATATTAAATTTGTGAAAACATAAATCATGCCATTGATAAATATGAATAATATTCATACATCCAACATAATATGTAATTTAGATTTACAATTAATTGTTCATTGTGAACCCTGCTCACAACAATATATAATTTTTAATTTTATTTACAATTAAATCTCCCCGTCATATTATACATCATAATCATAATATCCATGATTATTGTGGATAGTGATATTCACATTAATCATATCCTTGATAAATAAATCATATTTAATTATTTATGATCTCAAATCTTATGTACCCAGATAACATGAATCACATTCACATTATTCGCATCTTTGATAACTAAATCATATTTAATTATCTTAGATAACTCCCCTTACAATATGAATCAAATTCATATTATTCATGATAACTAAATCTCATTTAATTATCAATTTTCTCAATGCTCGGATACATATATCAACAATGAAATTATCCATGAACTATTTCAAGGATAATCACTTTCTTCGCAGATACTTGGATATAAGGACAGGGCGATTGTATTGTTAAACGTATAGTGACTTGGATATTGAGATCATATCTTAAATCCAGATCTTGTGAACCTCTCATAGATGCTTGATTAAATCAAGACCACAAATATAATCTTCTCATTACATCTGAATCACATTCATATCAATGTCCAACATTTGGGTCAAGATCAGATCACTTCTCTACTAAGAGGAGTCACTAAAATCTAGACCCGTTTCATCACTCCCTAGGAATGGAAGCGCCAAGGTTATACAATCGTTTATGAGCACATTACCCTCAGGCTAATACCTTTACATCATGCTTACTGGAAGACCCCTAGAATAAATTTGAAGTTTTAGATCTCTTTTGGACTGTCTCCTTCAGGATTTTATTGGTTATCCCGATCTCGTTAGGTCAACTCTTTGACCTAACTTATATAACACCTCTGAATCTCTATTCATATGTAGAGTACCTGCATCAAGAGTTCGGTTAGATATCAGCCTTTAGAGAAAAGATTACCATCTCCTTCTCAGGCTGGAGATACTCTCTTAATAATCATTTGACGGTGTTTGATGAGTACTTAATCTAACTCTTTAGATATTCATCCAAGTACCAGCCTCTATGATTTAACAATTGAATCAATAGATGTATGATCATTAAGATGGCCATCGCACATAACCCTAGTTGTACTAAGGGACCTGTTATGCAAATTAATTATTCTTCACTTCAGGTCAGGGAATGATATTTGCAATAACATTTATTGCATAATAGCTCGTCATGGGCTCGCATGTCCAACAATCTCCCACTAGCCCAAAGAGACATTAATGGGCTAATATTTAAACCCTCCCTCATATGAAATCACATGCTATTTAGAAAAATAGCTTGGTAATTGATCAGTTACTATGTTCTCGAGAGACTACGCCAAGTGCTTTTATGACACTTGCATATCTCCTAGTAATAGTGCTCGCATCCAATGTGAATGTTGCATCTTATGCAACCAATACTCAATATTGTTAGTTATAGTGTCCTTGACACTACAGCTTAATAATTATTATAACCAATATTTCCATTATCCTTATTAGAATACCCTTACTCCTGGAGATCTCTATTTCCTAAGGTATATGTAGTTAAGACCTTTTAGATCACTATATATAAAGTCTTAAGTTCTTGATGATAAGACTTTTATATCACTATCTCAAATATCTTTTCATCTTTGAAGATGATATTATTACTGCAATCAAGTGTTTTATCTCCACAATAGCATTAGTAATAGTTACTACTCCCACTGCATGGCAGACATCTGACCTTTGTACACATCCGTCATACACAGAGCTTCCCATAGGTAATGCACTAGGGCATTGATGAATCTCAGATTCATCACTCTAAAATCATTAATTAAGCTCAGATCCCTCAAAATCAACAGCATTTCTGCATTTATTCGGCATAATTAGCATTCATGCATGTTTCCATAAGAATTGCATTTTAGCATTAATTTTTGCACAAAATAAGAAGCCAAAAATACAAGCCAAAAATGACCTATAAATAGCCTAATTTCCTGGATTTTTAACTCCTTCATGCTAACTCTGAATGACACAAAACCACCTCCACTATGTACATATCACTAACAAGAATAAAAAAATACAAAAAAATCACTAATCGTGATAAGTGGACCAAAAACCCATCCCTAGTTTCAGGATTTTCAGACTAAAAGCCACATATCTTCGCCATCCAGTGTCTAATTTGATCCTACTCACTTTTGAACTAATGCACATTCAATTACCTTCAAAACAAGACCAAGTTCAAGTGAATCGGAGCTCGTATGTGAAAGTTGGGTTTCGGGCCTCTTTTGTACATTGTATATTTTAGCGGTTTTCTGACCTATATTTTATGTACATATTCTCTTTATTAATAAAAATCCAAAATAGTATATTTAGATGTCATTTATTTATCTTTGATTTCTCTATATTTTTCTGGATTTTTATCTTGTTTAAAAATGACAAAAAAATTAGAAAACCCAAAAATCAAGGTATTCTATGTACATGGGATACCCCAAAAATTCACTTTTTACATTTGACCGATTTTGGCTTTGATGTCTTCAAGAAAGTTGTAGATCTCGTCGAGACGAGCATTTTTCGTAAAGGAACTTTTTCGATCCGGGGTCGTTTACTATTTCTTTTGGAATTTACAAAGTATTTTATTCTGGATTTTTCTGGTGCTGACACGTGGTAGGCCCAGAGGCCGCCACGTGTCAGTCATTTTCGGGCTATTTATTATTCGTATTTTATAAAAAAAAGCCAACGCACGTGCAAGGCACATGCCCCCAGGCATGCGCCAAGCACGTGCGCGCTCGCCCCCTCTCTCACTATTGTCGCCACGTGGCCCATGGGCCGTTCGATCTCGGCCGATCGAACGGCCTGGGACCCATCGTCCTCCTCCCAACTTCTCTCCCGAAACCTCCGTCAGCCGCTTCTCAAATCCCGCAACCGCCGCTCCGACCAACGGCCACCCATAACCTCCACTTCCCTCGCGTCACCATTGACCTCCCAACCACCTCCGCGCCTCTTACGGCCCTCCATCGCCGACCTCTATCCATCGCCTACCCTATTTAAAAGCCATCGACCCCTCCCTACAATCGCATCCGCCGATTTGCACCTCCGGTCGTGACAACCACAGAGACGGCGTGATCCGAGACCCCTCGAGAGCCTCGTCGCAGCCACGCCCAAGCGTCGCTGCTCTTGCTCCGGCGACCAGCCGTCGAGCCCTACTCTTCTCCAGGTACATCATCCATCTTCCACCTCATCTCTCGTATCTCCGATCATCCCGCTCCTCCCGATCGACATCCCCGATCACTCGCCGCCTTTGCCATCTCCGCTCAAAACCCCCCTCCGCCTGCGCTCCTTCTTCTCCGACCAAACTCAGCCGGGCCCTCTCCACCTCGCCACCGACCGAACAGGAGCCGACGACCACCCTACTCCACCTGCTTCCAGCTTATTCGCTGACAACCACTGAGCTTCCATCGCTTCCGCCGCAAGCTTCATCTTTGACTACCCCCGTCAACGACTACTGATGAATCCGTGATTCATCGTCTTTATTCTTTTATTTTGGCTAAAATCCTTGGTAAAATACATGTAAATATCTACTAATTCCATTTGATTAACATTCTAACCACAAATATTAATATTATATATTTAACACTTATTTTCACCAAAATAAAAGAATAAAGAGAAAAAGGAAAATAAAAATAAAAAGAAGGTTGTATATGTAATATACAAACTGATCCTAACCCCGAGACCAGGTCAATATTGACCGGGTCGACAAAGAAATAAGTAGGGGGAGATAAGGATCATAACCTATAAAAATATTCAGAAAATCAAGACCAAAAATATAAATTACCCATTTTTCACATTGTAAATACTTCACCTATTTTATTTATCATCAAAACCACTCCAAATAAAAATACTCCTTTTGTAAAAATTGTTCAGAAAAATACATATTAGTTTATAAAAATATTAAAAAAATATTTCAGTTTAAAAATAAAATATCCGTAATGAACTGGAAAAGCCGCAAAAGCCGATTTTCGAGGTTCATATTTATTTATAGAAAACTCGAAATTGACCAAACTCACTTTTAAAATCCGTTTTATACATAGTACTATTTATTAAAAATATCAGAAAAATAATCGGATAAAACCGGTGAGTTTCGGCTTTTTGGACCCGTTATCTTTATGTACTATATGTAGAATCTTCCGGAATTTTTAATGAAATATCCGTAAACCGTATTAACTTAATTCTTTTTCCTAAAATCATCTAAAATTGAATATAAAAATATAAAAACAAAAATAACTTAAAATATCAAAAAAATCCGGAGGGTCGAAGTTGCTACTTTTTTCGTCCAGGCCTCATAACTCGATCGTATGAGCTCCGAAATTAGCAAACTCTGTCCCTAAAATTATATTTTTCAATTATCTACAAAATGACACTAGTTTCGTTAAAATCGGAGTTAATGCAAAAAACGCGGTTTTCGGGGTCCGTATTGGTTTATTTGTACAAAAGCCGTAATTTATATTATTATTTAATACATTAATCTTTTATATTTATTTTAAATAAATAATACTTTATTTATTTATTTAATTTATTAATTTAATTAATTACAATTTATACCTACATTATTTATTTATTTATTTAATATATTATACATAAGTAATTATACTTTATACGTAACTTTTTTTTGTCTTCATCCCTATTTTGTCTTTTTCTCTTCTTAATATCTCCTTGCCACGTGGCGGGCTCTCATTCGCCATCTTTTCTTTTTTCTCTCTCTCTCTCTCCCTTTTTCTCTTCTTCTTCCCCACGCCTCTTCTTCCTCTTCTTTTTCCTTCTTCTTCTTCCTCCCACCTCTTCTCTTCTTCTCCGGCCGTTAGGCCGTTCGACCAACTAACTCCGGTGACCACACCCACCGCCAGTGACGGGAACCGACATCTTGCTCCCCAAGGAACCTCATCTTCCCCTATTTCCGTCCAGGTTCATCCTCTTCTTTTTCTATAAATAGGGCGTTGAGCTTATCCGCCATTATTGCTCCTCCTTCAATCCGTGAGCTCCGAGAGACGCGAGAGAGGTGACAGCTCCTTCGCTCTGATGTTGAGCGAGATCGAGGTTGAGGTTCGGTGTGATCATCAGCCGGCGTCGTTGCTTCTTCTCTGCCGTCGCACGAGCCTCCGTCTCCGCCGGGCGTGGAGGCGATCATCCACTAGAGCTCCTGGAGTTCCAACATCACATGCGTTCATTCAGTTGTTTCCAGGTTAGTGTTCTACAGACTTCTCATTCCTCCCCCCTTCATTCTATCCTCGATTTCCGATTTCTCTTCTCAATCCCTCTATTTCTCCATGTTTTTCTCCGATTTTGAGTCGAATCAGTCGAATCTAATCTCAATCCGACTTCATCCGCATGCATCCACATGCACAACGCACCGATCCCTTCCAGGTTAGGATCCCGGACCTCGATTTTCATTCTCCTTTTTCAACTCTTCTCCCATCCCCTCTATTCTCATCTCAATCTCTCGATTCTCTCTCTGTTTTTCTCTTCACGTTTCCTTTCATTTTCTATCTCAAGCAGAGCATTTATTTCATTCAATTCCTTTGCATATTTCTCCACCTTCACATTCGAAATCCAATCAACTTGAATCCCTGTGGGATTTGAGGTTCTGATCCTTTACATCATTCGTCAAGTTCCATTTACTTCTCCCTTTTGTTATTTTTTTGGACCGAGGTTCGCCTCGAGTCACCGAAATTTGCAGATCTCTATCATTGCGCATCAACGCGAGAAAAAAAATCCATTCAGGATCGCATGCAACAAACACGCCAATTGCAGATGAGCATTTCCGTGAGGAATCGACATCAATTGAAGACGAATTTCCGTAGCCAGAAACATCCGTTATCCTCCGATTCAGACCTCTCCCTGATCGAGAAGCACCGCGCTTGAAGCTTCGTCTAAAGTTGGAACCTGCAACCGTCGTGGATGAGCCAAGCGCCGCTGCGGAACATCATCGAAATCCTTGCAGCAGAGATCCATTGGAGCGTAGCAGAATCTCTTCATCTTCTGGAGATTACATAACTTGCAGATCAAGTTTGAATCCAGTTACGGTTCGTACAGGAAACGTCGATAAACTTTTAATCAACGGCCCGGATCTCGCCACGCGTCGAGCTAACAGCATCATCGGCAAAACGATCCAACAACAGAAAGCAAGCTCACGCCCCACCGCTCTTCTAGTGCACGTGCATTGCACGTTGCGGAAAATTTGTGTGCGAACCCTCGTGCTCTTGTTGTTTTCAAACAGGTCCCCAGGTGATCGTCACGAGGATAGCGCGTGATCCCGCGGATAATTTGGGATTAATTGCAGGCGTACTCTCCGAGCTCCTTCATTCTGCAACAGGTCCCAGGTGCTGGAATAATTGCGCAAAGCCCCTCCAATTTCTGCGGATTTACACGCGCCCCTATAGTTTCTGCATTTTTACACATATACCCTCCTTATTGTATATAAACTCTATACATAACTATATACCTTATAAAATCAAATAAAAAATATAAAAATACACTAAAATACTCAAAAAAAATATTATATTTTACGTAATATACAATATAAATGCGTTTTAAAAAAAAATAAATAAAAATATTAAAATCAATAAAAAATACAAAATTGATAAAAATTTCAAAAATTCATAACTAATTCATTAAAAATCCTCCAAAAACGCAAAACCTATTATTTTAAAGGTAATTTCATCTAGTTTCTACAGAAAATATAAAAAAAATATTTTACCATCATTTTCACTCTCAAAAATAAAAAATAAGTCCCTGTTTTCAATAATCTTTTTGTTTTCTACATTAGAAGTTAACCAAAACCCATAAAAATCATAAAAACCATCTAAAAATCCATAAAAATAGTAAAACACACTAAAGATATAAAAATAACAAAACTAAAATCAAATAAAAATTTAAATATTTTCTAATAATACAAAAATCATAAAATAATTAAAAATTACAAAAAAACAATATAAAATTCATAAAATTGAAATAAAAAAATTCCGAAAAATCTCTAAAAATAAAATAACAATTAGGAGACCCTTAGCCTAAGTTTTTCCATCGATTCTCCCTAGTTTAATACAGTTTGCCTCCCTGAGTTCGACACTCCCGTACGAATCACTATACACATTTGTTTAGGAGTATAAATAAAAAAAAGAAGATTAACTAATACTTAATCTTTTCTGTAAAACTCAACTGGTCGATACGACGACCGAAATTCTTCTTTTCTTATTCTTTTGCAGGTTCAGAAGACAAGCAGACCAAGTGGTGTTTTTCAACTACTTCAGCCACCTCCAGGAGATCCTCCACAGCCATCGCCGCCGACTTCATTCACGCCATCGAGCATCTCCAGCTCCACCGCCTATGCCGCCACCGACCTCGGCTTCGATCACCGTCTTCACCGGTGCCCCGCCCCTTCATCGGCACCGCAGCAAGCACCACCGCCTTCGAAGGGAGCCTCAGTCGTCGCACCCCTCTTCTTCAGCCACCGGAGCCCCACCTTCAGACTGCATCAGCCACGTCGTCGGGGGCTAACCCGCGACCCCCCACGCACGTGCGAGGCATGTGCGTCCCGGGGGGTACGTCAGTTGACGTCAGCCCAGGGTCACGTGGGACGTACGTGACCCCAAGGCAAATTGCAGAGATGCCCCCAGACATCTCCCTTTTTATGTACGAGTCCCCGCCTCCAGAGGGCACATGCCATGCACGTGCTCCTCTAGAATTTTTGCAGAGATACCCCCACGGGTATAGGTAATTACTCTTAGGTCCCCCCTGCATTGTCTTCATTTATATTTAAATATTGCGTCTACACCCCTGTTTTCCTCATCACTTCTAGACCTCTACTTTACATCATTTTATTTATTTAAAAATATCACTATGTTCCTCATATAATTCTCTACATCTTGACAAATTGTGAACATTTTTGTGGTCAGTGGTTAATTATTAATTAATTGTTTTGTGGAAAATTGTGAATTTTGCCCATCTTGTGCTCTGAAATTTATAGTTGATTAACCATTGATGTAAAAATCTCCAAAAAATCACATATTGTAGAGATTATTGTGCTTGACATTGTGCCCAAAAAGATTTGCATTTGCATGCATAAATTGCTCTGTAAAAATCATTTTGTATATTTTAGTATTTAATTTTTAAAAGGTATTAAACCCCACATTTTCGAGGTTCAGGATTTTTCTGAGATCCATCATCTAGTGATATATCTTAGATAATTTTATTTCTTGAAAATAAGTAGGTTTAATATTTATTAAAATTAAATATTGAAAATCATTTTGTTTGCATTTAAAAATCCATAAAAAATCATATTGCATCCAAAAATTCCAAAAAAATTATAGTGCATTCATTTTGTCATAATTATCATCTCGACCAATTTCATATTTTTTTGGATATTGTTTGATCGAAGTTTATATTTTAGTCCCTAAAATAGGCCGAATTTGCATTTTGCATCCCTTATTGCACTGAAAAATTCCAAAAATAAACCGCATTGAAAACCGAACACGAAATTGGATAGACATAATTTTAGGTTGTTCCTTTGCCTCCTTGTGATCGACCTTGGGACTTGCCCAAGTAAAATAAACATAAAACCACTTGATTAAAATTGAATAAAATTTATGGTTATTTTTTGACTATTTCCGATCGCCGCCTATAACGAATGACACTTTTTTTATTTTCACTCACAAATAAAAACAACTCCTTAACATCGCGCGTTCCGGAACCGTCAGATGGCGCCATTGCCGGGGAGGCAAACGGATTAGTTTTGTGTTTTGAAAATTTTTGTTCGGTTTTTCTGCATTCGGGTAGTCTGACCCCCGAATCTTTCATTGTAAATCCCATTTTATTCTCTTGTATTTATTTTTTAGCATTTTTTCATTTATTTTATTTTGATTATTTTCTGAGTCACTCTCTGACCCTCTCTCTCTTATTTTTCTTGCGAGGTATCCGGCGTATGTGGAGCGGTTTTTCAAGAAACCGATGCATCTTCACCGACATCCGAAGAAGCTGCAATTAATTTAAGATCGAGTCGAGTCGTGAGAGAGCGTAGAGTCTAGGTTTTAAATTTCTGCAAATTTAAATTTCTGCTCATTTACAACGGTGTCCGATTGGACTCTCGTGTGTGTAAAAAAGACCTTAAACTCTTCTTGTGGTGTGTTGTGTCCTGTTTCACTCTCCGGTGAGGGTGGGACCCGACTTGAGTGGCGGTTAGGATAGACCTGCACATACGGCTCTCAGTGCATTTTTATATTTTTGATTATGCTCGTAGGATCTTAAGCCACACTGCACATTAATCGAGACGCACATAGATCGTTCAACTTAGCAAAATTTAACTCAACTCTTCCCTGCTAATAGAACTTTCTGCTTAGGTGCGGTTTTTCATCGGCTTGCATTCATTTAGAATAAATTTTAAATTCTGTCTAGCATCCCACATGGAGATTGCGAGGATTCACTGTAAGTCTTCTAACTGAACAATCATCATAGTTTTCCGCGTGCATCGATTTTTCCCGAATTTCTCCCTCTTATTTTATCACATAAATCTAAAGGAAATTGGGACTGGACGGTAGATGTGTATTTGTGCTCATCTAAATTCTTCAGTGATCACCTAACTAAAATTGGGACTGCTAAATATAGCCAATCTTAAGAACCCATAACATCAAGAATTTTTGCGGGAGAGAATCCCCGTCATTGTTTGGTTTGCTTGAGCGAGAGAGCGACCCGCACACTAGAATAGAGCCACGCCCTAACTCTTTCCAGACTACTATCTTGGGTTCGTCGTTCTCCAGTGAGGATCTCTCCGGTAGCCGATAAATCGGCCCGTGACGTCCTTAACAGATTGAGTTGATCGGGTAGCCGGTAAACGGTCCGCAATTCATACTGGCTGGGAAAGATCTAATTTGGGATAGGCCAGCCTCCTGGGAGCATTGGGTTCCTAATAGCTCGCTTTAACCACTTTGATATATTGCATTATCACCGTACTCTAAAATTGACAAGATAATTGACCGAACCTTCACGGTCTTCACTTTGAGTTGAGTTGGTGAAACAACCTTTGTATTGTGTTTGGATTGTGCGTAAAAAATAGAAAATCAACGAGTACCGCACACTTGTGCCTACATCATAAACCACAAACCTATTGTTGACCTCGAGAATGGAAGATTGTGGTAATTCTTGTTCAGACTCTGCGAACCCGTCCCTCACAACCACGAATTCTCCAATCTCAAAAGCCCAGAGAAACTCTTACTCTGGACCTACTTGTCCTCCGGGAAACCTTTCCCAAGAACCCTACTCCTACGATTCCTTCTTCTTTCTGGAGGGAGGACATACCCACAGTGTCTCTTTCTCACCAAAACAGATCGAGGAAAACTTTTACATCGATTCTTTCCAAACTATTAACTCGAACCCCTTATATTCTGAAGGTGAAGAAGAAGAAATGCCTCCCAAGTCGCCTCCCAGAAAGGAACAAGGAGATGAACAGGAAGGAGACCCAATGCAGATGATTCTTGCAAGACCGGCTGCATCTGAGCAGCAACAACAGTTACCGAGGGAGCAGCTAGAACAAATGAATGCAGGGGGAGAACTCCCAATGGAAGCCGCATACAACCCTGGACAGTATAGAGTGAGAAATTATTTGCAGCTGCCTCAGCCAGAAATAAACTATGAACTGAAGCCACATTTCATAAGTCAATTACCACAATTCCATGGTAATATGACTGAAGAGCCATACGAATTCTTGCGAGACTTGGAGCTGATATGTTCTAATCTTAGGCACCCACAAGTCAGCCAGGACTACATTCATCTCACTGCACTACCTTTTACCTTGAAAGGATAGGCAGATTACTGGCTGAAGAACTTAGGAGTGACTGTGACCACTTATGAAAGGTTTAAAAACCTATTTTTGAAGAAATTCTAACCGTTGAGTCGGACCAACCAAATGAGGACCCGCATCACCAGCTTCTCTCAGATGTCCAATAAACCACTCTGTGAGGCTTGGGATAGGTTTAAAGACCTACTACAGAAATATCTCTGCCATGATTTGGATAATAACATCTTAGTTCAATCACTCTACTCATGCCTCAACCATGAGACTCAAGGGTTAGTTAGCGCTGCCTGCGGAGGGAATTACACATCATGCGGAGCTGAGACCGTCTGGAGGGTACTGGAGCATATGGCAGAGACAAGCCGTTCGCAGATCGCTAGTAGAGCCTACACGGACTCCTTGAACACTTTTCAAGCCAAAGGAGGAAGGCAAACTGTCGCGGAGATAGCAGAAGATTTGATTCCAAACATGAACATCATCACTGATAAATTGATCGTGGTGGATCAAATTCACAAGAGAATGAACGACATCGACAGTAGGATTTCCCAATTCCCAAAGCAGATGGAGGAGCTCACCGAGAAAGTGTCTAAGATGGGGAGGCCTATTGCACCTACTGTCCCGATCTATCATGTGCATCATGTCCAGGAGCAGCCAGGAGCAGAACAACAGCAGCCATGGGCTCAGGACCAATCCTATGCCCAACCTTCCCAGCAGCCACCCCCACCAGCTGAGACATTTAAAGAAGCCCCGCCTCTGACTTTTGAAGTAAATGGCATTTGGTACACACAGGACACTACCCAACAGGGTAATATGGGGGACCGTCAGCCTTATCAACGTCCACCCACTTTCTATAATGCCGCATTTCCTCCACAGCACACTACATCTTTCCAGCAGCCGAAGCAGCAGCAGCCCTACAGTCACCAGAACCAACCTCAACAATACCGTCAGCAATCTCAGTCCCCTAGACAGTAAGCTCAATCGTCCAATCCTCCAGAAGAACCGATCAACATCCAAAGACAAATGCTTGAAGAATTTCGCCATTTCCGAAATGAGCTGCACGATCTACGGGTTGATGTCAATCGCTTGTCTCGTTGGAAGGATGAGCAGACGGCCCCAGCCACAACCATTCCCGCCCAAGTTCAAGATAAGCCCAATAGCTTGAACAAATTTCAATCATCTCAACACAATTGCCAGGTATACTATTCAGATTTTTCCACATCTGAACATGAGATCCTTTCGTTTGACAAAATCAATGCCATGTCACTCAGGAGCGGAAGGACCGTGGTCATACCTGACCGGGCAAGGGAATCAGACCATGAAGACTCGAAAGATCAACCGGAGGATGTTTCCGAGGAGGAAGAAGAAGAACGCCTGAAGATCCCAGCGCAAGATAAAGGGAAAGCATCTATGGAGTCTGCAGAGGACCTTGAACATCTAGTTGCTGCAAAAATACCTTTGTCACCTTTTCAGCAACCTGATTTGATTATTATGATTATAATAAAAACTTCAAGTCTAATAAAGATGCTCTTATTTATGATTCTGGCTCTCTATCTCCTGTCTCAAATGCTTCCATTCCTTTCCCCCGTGTCCTAAGGAAAGGAAAACAAAAGAAAAACATCCAAGGTGACCCAGTCATGGAAAAATTCTGCTAGCAAAACATCACAGTCAAAGTACCCTTTGATCAGTATGTGGCCAGTAATCCAGCCTTTCAGAAATACTTGAAGGCAAAATGCACTCCTAACAAAACTCGTACAAAGAGAACAAGTCAATTTGTGGAGACTCATATCTTGACAGTTGCCACCACCAAATGTGTCAAAAACCATCATCTGCCAAGAAAGAAAAGGGATCTGGGTGCCCATTATGTAGAGAGTCGCATTGGCGGCATAGCGTTCACACGCACACTTCTCGACAATGGACCTTCCATAAATCTTCTACCCTTAGCCTTATATTATAGATTGGAGTTAGGCCCTCTAAAGAAATCATCATCTTTACTCCAATTTGCTGATAAATCCACTAAAAGACCTAAGGGAGAAGTGAAGAATGTCATCATCATTATCGAGGGTACGGAATACAAAGTGGACTTCACTGTCCTTGATATGGAGATCCCGAACCATTGGAAGGAATCACAAATCATTCTCGGAAGACCATTCTTAAGAACCGCTAAGGCTGTATTTGATTACGGTTATGGCATGATGAAATTCCGTTCTCCAAGCGGAGAAGTAGACTTGGAGATGAAACAAACAAAGTGGCAAAGGCCAGACTCTGAATCCACCACTGAAGATGCCGAAACATTAAAATGCAATCTCCTCAGAACCACTAGGCCATGGGACCAACTGCCAGACATACAGATAGAAAGCACATCCTCAGAAGAAGAAATAATACACAATGCAGTCTGCGAGATATCTAGATGCCCAGATTATTACACTCTTGATGACACAGAAATCCTCTCGTTGTCAGTCCCATCACCTTTGGGACGGTCAAGAAATATCGATGACGAGTCGGACACGGCTCTGGTCGAATTACCATTCTACTTTAGCAATCCGACTCACTTTTCTTCGGAATTGGTAGCCAGCATCTGACACAATGATTCACCACCAACCGATACTGAGCCAGAAGAAAAGGTCATTCAGCCAGACTTGATCGATGATTCAGAATTGCCAGAGCTGACGCCACTACCTCCCACACTGAAGTATGCATTTCTCAATGAACCCAAAGAAAAATTCCCTATGATCATTAGCTCATCATTAACCATGGACCAGGAATCCAGACTACTCGAAGTCCTTGAGCGAAATCGTAAAGCCATAGGTTGGACTGTGTCGGATTTCGTAGGAATAAATCCCGCTCTCTGCTCGCACCAAATTTATGTTGAGGATAATGCAGGGCCTTCCCGTGAATTTCAGAGAAGATTAAACCCCAATCTTTGGGAAGTGGTGAAGAAAGAGATAGAGAAATGGTGCAAAGCAGGATTTATATACCCCATTTCTGACTCCAAGTGGGTGGCCCCCCTTCATGTCGTCCCGAAGAAGTCGGGAATCCAGATGGTCACCAACGAGGAGGGGGTAGAGATCGCGACCCGAGTACCCAAATCATGGCGCGTCTGTGTCGATTACAGGCGCCTGAATGCTGCGACCAAGAAAGATTACTTTCCACTGCCATTTATTGATCAAATCTTGGAGAGACTTGCAGGGAAAGCATTCTTCTGTTTTCTTGATGGGTACTCAGGCTACAATCAAGTAGCTATCGCCCCCGAGGACCAGGAAAAGACCACGTTCACATGTCCCTTCGGTACCTACACATTCAAGCGCATGCCATTCAGGCTTTGCAATGCTCCAGGCACATTCCAGCGGTGCATGATTGCCGTATTTGCCGAAATGGTTGGTGATTTCCTAGAAGTCTTCATAGATGACTTCTCGGTTCATGGTGATTCATTTGATACATGTTTAGCGCACTTGGACCGAGTCCTCTAGAGATGCCGGGAGGTTAATTTGGTACTCTCGTGGGAGAAGAGTCAATTTATGGTGATTGAGGGTATCGTGTTGGGGCACGTCATCTCCAAAAAGGGAATGGAGGTTGACCCTGCCAAGGTGGATGTGATCAAGAAACTTGAGCCACCAACCAACGTCAAGTCAGTGAGGTCATTCTTAGGCATGTTGGATTTTATCGAAGGTTTATCCCAGATTTTTCAAAAATCGCCCGCCCACTGACTGAGCTCTTAGGAAAAGACACCGAGTTTATTGTGAATCACAGATGTCTAGAAGCCTTCGAGCTCCTGAAAAAGAAAATATGTGAATCGCCGATATTACAAGCTCCCGACTAGTCTCTTCCCTTCGAGATCATGACGGATGCATCGGATTTTGTTGTCGGAGCGGTACTCGGGCAAAGAAGAGATGAAATTCGATTCACTACGTGAGCGAAATGTTGGATCCTGCACAGATAAATTATACAGTGACTGAAAAGGAAATGCTCGCGGTTGTTTGGGTCCTTGAAAAATTCAGATCATACATATTGGGCTCCAAGGTGACAATTTTCACAAATCACATGGTAATTAGATATCTCATGGATAAGAAGGATGCCAAGGCACGACTTTTGAGATGGATCTTGTTAATCCAAGAGTTTAATTTGGAGATCAAGAATAAACCTAGAATAAATAATGTTGTTGTTGATCACCTTTCCCGAATCGAGCAAAACGATCATCCTGACATCGGACCAATCAAGGAGACTTTTCCAGACGAATCGGTTTGCGTCATTGATTCAACCCCATGGTATTCTGACATAGTGAACTATCTTGTCTCCAAGAAGGTTCCCTTTGGTTGGACCAAAAGAATGATTGATCGATTAAAGTCAGATTCGAGAAAATACCATTGGGACGATCCTTTCCTTTTCTATGAAGGACCGGATTGTGTCTGGAGAAGATGTATTCCGCAGGAGGAATATGAGAGTGTCCTCACACATTGTCATTCTCTCGAGGCTGGAGGACATCATTCAGGAAAGAGAACCGCACATAAGGTACTCCAATGTGGATTTTACTGGCGGACTTTATTTCATGATGCTAATGAATTTGTACGGTCATGCCCGATGAAATGCCCATGCAACTAATAATTTTCTGTGAGGTTTTTGATGCATGGGGGATTGATTTTATGGGTCCCTTTCCCAACAGCAATGGATTTGAGTACATCTTGTTAGTGGTTGACTATTTATCAAGATGGGTAGAGGCTATTCCAACCCGAACCACTGATAGTAAAGTCGTCTGTAAGTTCAAAGATAATATCATTGCAAGTTTGGGATACCAAAAGTTTTGATTTCTGATGGAGGTAGCCACTTTGTGAATAGAGAGATGAGATCTTTGGCTAAGGAGTACAAATTTGAGTATAGAATAGCCAACCCATACCATCCACAATCTAATGGCATGGCAGAGGTTTCTAATAGAGAGGTGAAGGGTATTCTTCAGAAATTGGTTCGTCCAGATAGGAAGAACTGGTCAAAACTGTTGGACCAAGTTCTATAGGCCTATAAGACAGCTTATAAGATTCCACTCGGTACTTCACCTTTCAGGATGATCTATGGCAAGCCATGCCATCTACCCGCAAAATTGATTCACAAATCAGAATGGGCGATCAAAAAGTTGAATTGGAGTTGTCACCTTGGGAAACTATGTCGAGACTTAAATTTGAATGAGCTAATTGAAATCCGAAATCGGGCATATGACAACAGTGTGATTTATAAGGACAAGGTCAAGAGATGGCATTATAAACACATTCGAGATAAAACCTTTGTACCTGGACAGAAAGTGTGGTTGTTTAATGATCGGTTGAAGATTTTTCATGGGAAACTAAAATCAAAATGGACGGGTCCCTACATTGTCATCGATGTGCATACCAATGGAAGCGTGGATATTGCCGAACTAAAAGATAATGCACAACCTTTCTCAGCAAACGGACAAATGCCGAAGCCATATATTGAATCACCCAAAGAGCAGACAATTCAAGTTGAGGTCATCTATTTTACACAGAGCGAGGACATTTAAGATCTATATGATCATTCCCACCCTCCCTCCCGACCACATCGGCCTCCTTGTACATCTTCTTCCTCTACTTAGGCCAAGGCCTAAGTATAGGAGGGGATCGATGTCATCTGTATATATCATTTCCCCGGATCACACTCCTCCTCCCGATCGCTCCATTTCCACCCTTCTTCCATACTTAGGCTGACCAGAGCCTAAGTATAGGGGGAACCGACATCCACCGGTATAAACTCTCCTCATATCCCGACCGCTTCATTTTTCTTTTCATTTTCATTTTTTTCTTTTTTCTTCTTTTTCACTCTCTTACGCTTAACCCGAGCTATGACTTCTTTACACTTCTTGTGCTCTGAGGACACGGCACTCGCTAAGTATAGGGGGTCTGTATATATACTTCGTATATATTTTACCCATATCTTGTACTTTCGCGTAAGTCTATATGTATTTACGGGGTGGGTACTAACTTGAAAAAAAAAAGAAGAGAAAAAAAAGAGTTTTCTACTAACACTAACCTTGCCCAAATTTTTTTTGAAAAAAAAATTCACAAAAAAGAGAGAGAAAGTGTCTGCATTTCACACACATGTACTTCATCCAACATCACATGCATTTGCATCTGTGAAAAGTCATTGGGTTCTGAACAGAGTTATGAGCCAAAACCGAGAGTGGTCTAGACTTGACCTTAATCCACCTAATTTTCAGAGGAACTTCACTGAGAAATAGGATTTTAAGAGCTTCAGGTCTTTAACTTAATTCTTTAAGTTCCACATGACAATGTACAGCGTTCGACTCTTAGTGTCTAACCGGGTCTCTTCATTCTGGGTACAACTCTGGAATAGGGAATTAATTTGTACTCTCGCACTATGCATTAGCTCAACTCAGACGGGATGTTGGAAGACTATGTGAGTCTCTTTTCTGGTAGCGTGGAAATCTAAAGACCGGACTACGGGTTGAAATAAAGCTTCGGAAAAGGGATGGACGGCTAGGCACAATTTTTTCTAAGACCCCAAAAAATGTACGGAATAAAAAGATTCTATATCCGTAGGGGCACAACAAGATCCAAGCAGAACCACCAAAAATTCCAAATACATAGAAGCATTCTACCAAATAAAATCTGACCAAAAAAAAAGTTCCAAGCTTCAAGAAACCTGCAGATCTTGGTGGAGACTCGGCTACACTGGCCATCTTCACAAGGAGAGGTGACTACACTGGTCACCATCCAGTTCTTTTCCCCTTCTTCTAACTTCTCCCTCATTCGATTGTGAACACAGCGCGACAGACCTTAGAAGGAAATACCTGACTCCCCGAGGATGAGTTACTGGAGAGGAGAGGAGCATGGTAGTCCAGCATTCTGGATGGGAAGAGCTAAAACCCTTCACACACATGAGTCGGTTATTCAATGTTCATAGGGTATACTTTGGGAAGAGGATTGATCTAAGATGACTTCGGAGTCGAAACTGTGACAATGATATGTAGAACTTGAGGGCCGTTGATTTTAAAATTCTAAGTCTCACAGAAGTTCCGACACACTAATAATCCAAAGGTCGAGTTTAGTTTCATTTTCACCTTCAGCTCATGGTCTTGGTACGGAACCCAATCTCATTTCACCTCATGGCATGTCTTTTTGATGCTCAGGGACGAGCATGGTTTAAGTATAGGGGGATGATGAATCTCAGATTCATCACTCTAAGTCTTATTAATTAAGCTCAGATCCCTCAAAATCAACAGCATTTCTGCATTTATTCGGCATAATTAGCATTCATGCATGTTTTCATAAGAATTGCATTTTAGCATTAATTTTTGCACAAAATAAGAAGCCAAAAATCCAAGCCAAAAATGACATGTAAATAGCTTAATTTCCTGGATTTTTAACTCCTTCATGCTAACTCTGAATGACACAAATCCACCTCCACTGTGTACATATCACTAACAAGAATAAATAAAAAATATAAAAAAATCACTAACCTTGATAAGTGGACCAAAAACTCAAACCCTTAATTCAGGATTTTCAGACTAAAAGCCACATATCTTCCCCATCCAGTGTCCGATTTGATCCTACTCACTTTTGAACTAATGCACATTCAATTACCTTCAAAACAAGACCAAGTTCAAGTGAATCGGAGCTCGTTTGTGAAAGTTTGGGTTTTGGGCCTCTTTTGTACATTGTATATTTTAGCGGTTTTCTGACCTATATTTTATGTACATATTCTCTTTATTAATAAAAATCCAAAAAATAGATTTAGATGTCTTTTATTTATCTTTGATTTCTCTATATTTTTTCGGATTTTTATCTTGTTTAAAAATGATAAAAAAATTAGAAAACCCAAAAATCAAGGAATTCTATGTACATGGGATACCCCAAAAATTCACTTTTTACATTGGGATTTTATCACTTGTGCCCCTCCGAGATATCGCAATATCAGTTATACCCCTATCTTTTTGGTAATATCAGTTGTGCCCCTAACTTCTTGCTCCGTCACCAGTTGTGCCCTTCCGTCAGATTGACCGTCAAAAAATTAAAATAACCATGGTTTATTCAAACCATGGTTTGGTTAAGAAGGGTATTATGGTCCATACCCTTCTTCATCTTCTTCCTCCTCCATTTGCTCTTCTTCCTTCTATTCATAATTTCTCTCTCTTACTAAAACCTTCATGCATCCATCGAATCTCTAAAATTTTTATATTTCCACGGACATATCACTCGTTACGGACCAAACGATGAATTTTATTGAATTTTTGGATGATTTTTTATGAATCAATTAGCCAAAAATTTATCAAAATTTAACAAAAAAACTCAACTCCAGTTTCAGCCACCACAGACGGAGGAGGAGGGCGGAAGGGGCCGGAGGAGGCGCGGGGGCCGGAGGAGGGATAGGCGATGAGGCGGCGCGTTCAGGGGGAGGGAGAGGCAAGGGCAGGGGACGGGGGGAGGTCGGGGCGGAGGGGCGGCAGGGGTGGGGGAGGTCGGGGCTGCAGGGGGCGGGGGGGTCGGGTAGAGGGGCGGCAGGGGGTGGGGGAGGTCGGGCTGGGAGGGGGGTGCGGGAGGTCGGGCGGAGGGGCGACAGGAGGTGGGGGCGATGCGGCGGAGGACGGTCGGGATGAGATGGAGCGCGGGGCGGCGGAAGGGCTTCTGCGCGGGTTAGCAGCGGCTGAGGGGAGGCCGCTGGGCGCGGAGGTCGGCCACGAGATCTCGACACGTGGGGCCGCACAAGGCGAGAAGGACGGTGCTGTGGAGTGCAGGAGGCGCGGAGGCGCCTGGCGTGGACAGTGGCGGAGGGAGGGCTGCAGGGCCGGCGGGAGGCTCGCGCGCGGGGAGAGACGCGCCGCGCGCGGAGTTGGTGCGCCGCAGGAGGTCAGCGGAGGGAGGTCGGGGCTGCGCCCGATCGCACGGGGTTGCTGAGAGATGGCGGCGCGAGGCCGCGCCTGGAGATGGAGGCGGAGAGCTCGAGGCGGAACTGGGCGGCGCGGGGCAGGGGCGGGGGCGGCGGCAGAGAGGGAGGAGGAGGAGGTGGAGGAGGAGGAAGAAGAGGATGGGGAGGAGGAGGAGGAAGAAGAAGATGAGGAGGGTGTAAAATGACCTCATAACTTTTTTTTTAAATTTAATTCCGCCTATGTCCTCACAGTTAACGTCCGTTTGCACTGTGGATGGACGGTAACTAACCCGAGGGGCACAAGTGAAAAAATAACAAGAAGTGAAGGGCACAACTGATATTATCAAAAAGATAGGGGTATAACTGATATTGCGATATCTTGGAGGGGCACAAGTGATAAAATCCCTTTTACATTTTACCGATTTTGGGTTTGAGGTCTTCATGAAATACAATCTCATCGAGACGAGCATTTTTTGTGAAGGAACATTTTCGATCCGGGATCGTTTACTATTTCTTTTGGATTTTAAAAAGTATTTTATTTTGGATTTTTTAGGTGCTGACACGTGGCAGCCCCAGAGGCCGCCACGTGTCAGTCATTTTCGGGCTATTTATTATTCGTATTTTATATAAAAAAAAAGGCCAACGTACGTGCAAGGCACGTGCCCCCAGGCACGTACCAAGCACGTACGTGCCCGCCCCCTCTCTCACTACTGTCGCCACATGGCCCATACCGGTTGGTTCGATCTCGGCCGATCGAACGACTTGGGACCCGTCGTCCTCCTCCCAACTTCCCTCCCGAAACCTCCACCAGCCGCTCCTCAAATCCCACAACCGCCGCTCCGACCAACGGCCACCCATAACCTCCGCTTCCCTCGCGTCACCATTGACCTCCCAACCACCTCCGCACCACTCATGGCCCTCCATCGCCGACCTTTATCCATCGCCTACCCTATTTAAAAGCCATCGACCCCTCCCTCTGATCGCATCCGCCGATTTGTACCTCCGGTCATGACAGCCACAGAGACGGCGTGATCCGAGACCCCTCGAGAGCCTCGTCGCAGCCACGCCCAAGCGCCGTTGCTCTTGCTCCGGCGACCAGCCGTCGAGCCCTACTCTTCTCCAGGTGCATCCTCCATCTTCCACCTCATCTCTCGCATCTCCGATCATCCCGCTCCTCCCGATCGACATCCCCGATCACTCGCCGCCTTTGCCATCTTTGCTCAAAACCCCCCTCCGCCTGCGCTCCTTCTTCTCCGACCGAACTCCGTCGGACCCTCTCCACCTCGCCACCGACCGGACAGGAGCCGACGACCGCCCTACTCCACCTGCTTCCAGCTTCTTTGCCGACAACCACTGAGTTTCCATCACTTCCGCCGCAAGCTTCGTCTTCGACTACCCCCGTCAACGACTACTTCAGCCACCTCCAGGAGATCCTCCACAGCTATCGCCACCGACTTCATTCACGCCATCGAGCATCTTTAGCTCCACCGCCTATGCCACCACCGAACTCGTCTTCGATCACCGTCTTCACCGGCGCCCCGCCCCTTCATCAACACCACATCAAGCTCCACCGCCATCGAAGGGAGCCTCAGTCACCGCGCCCCTCTTCTTCAGCCACCGGAGCCCCACCTGCAGACTGCATCAGCCGCGCCGCCGGGGGCTAACCCGCAACCCCCCATGCACGTGCGAGGCACGTGCATCCCGGGGGGTACGTCAGTTGACGTCAGCCCAGGGTCACGTGGGACGCACGTGACCCCTGGGCAAATTGCAGAGACGCCCCCAGACATCTCCCTATTTACGCACGAGTCCCCGCCTCCAGAGGGCACGTGTCACGCACGTGCCCCTCTGGAATTTTTGCAGAGATACCCCCACAGGTATAGGTAATTACTCTTAGGTCCCCCCTGCATTGTCTTCATTTATATTTAAATATTGCATTTGCACCCATGTGTTCCTCATCACTTCTAGACCTCTACTTTACATCATTTTATTTATTTAAAAATAGCACTTTGTTCCTCATATAATTCTCTACATCTTGATATTTTGTGAACATTTTTGTGGTCAGTGGTTAATTATTAATAAATTGTTTTGTGGAAAATTGTGAATTTTTCCCATCTTGTGCTCTAAATTTATAGTTGTCTAACCATTGCTCTAAAAATCTCCAAAAAATCATACATTCTAGAGATTATTGTGCTTTACATTGTGCCCAAAAATATTTGTATTTGCATGCATAAATTGCTCTGTAAAAATCATTTTGCATATTTTAGTATTTAATTTTTAATAGGTATTAAACTTCACATTTTCGAGGTTTAGGATTTTTCTGAGATCCATCATCTAGTGATAGATCTTAGATAATTTTATTTCTTGAAAATAATTAGATTTAATATTTATTAAAATTAAATATTGCAAATCATTTTGTTTGCATCTAAAAATCCATAAAAAATTCATATTGCATCCAAATATTCCAAAAAAATTACAGTGCATTCTTTTTGTCATAATTATCTTCTCGACCTAGTTTCGTATTTTTTGGACATTGTTTGATCGAAGTTTATATTTTAGTCCCTAAAATAAGCCGAATTTGCATTTTTCATCCCTTATTACACTGAAAAATTCCAAAAATAAACCGCATTGAAAATCGAACACGAAATTGGATAGACATAATTCTAGGTTGTTCTTTTGCCTCCTTGTGATCGAACTTGGGACTTGCCCAAGTAAAATAAACATAAAACCACTCGATTAAAATTGAATAAAATTTGTGGTTATTTTTTGAATGTTTCCGATCGCCGCCTACAACGAACAACACTTTTATTATTTTCACTCACAAATAAAAACATCTCCTTAACATCATGCGTTCCAGAACCGTCAGGCATGTAGCTTTGGCAGTCATATCCTCAACTCTTTGAGTTGTTATCCCTTTAGACAGGTTAGTACCATATCTTAATGGAAAGAAGCCTTTCTTGGAATTTTCCAAAAAATAGAACATGTCCAAGGTGTACCACTAATATGATGGTCCCAATGCCCTCTTATCTTTGCTTTTGAACAACTTCAGACTAAGATCTAAGATGTATCCTTGAGATCATATCTCAAGGTACGGAATAACCAGTCTATAAAACACTTATTATTATCATTATATCATTCCAAATGATTAGGATATCACCTCCATTCAGAACGATGAACACGATGGCACTCCCACTAAGCTTGACAGGGTTTATCAAGATTCTATCAGAAATCATAACCTTTATAATTTCATCAAATCTGATGTTCCAACTACAAGATGCTTATTTGAGTCCATAGATGGAGTTATTCAGCTTGCATACCTTATTTTCCTCGACCATGAAGCCATGGGGCTGCTTCATATGAATATCCTCGGAGAGATATTCATAGAGAAATGCGATCTTGACTTCCATCTTGAAGATGTCATAGTCAAGATGTGTAACTATGGTTAGTAATAATTTGACGAGTTTAATCATGGTCACTAGAAATCAAGTCTCATCACAAGTGATGTCTTTTTTCTATCTGTATCTTTATGATACGAGTCATGCTTTGAGGGTTTGTACCTTCTCATCAGGTTCCCTCTTTGTCTTGAAGATCCATTTACAACTAACAGGTTTTCCCATTACAGGTGGATCCTCGAGGGTCCATATACAACACTTGTATATAAAGTCTACTTTAGACTTTACTACTAACATCCATCTTTCCATGTCATGATCTTCATAAGCTTCATGACATTAAGTAAGATCATCGTCAGACTTAATTGACACATGGAATCCATCCCCAAACTCATTTGAAGAGGTATGAGTGTTTCATCTTTTATTATCCTTTTAGTTTCTGATTTTAGGAGCCTCAATATCTTCTCAAGATTAAATGTGTTTCTTCGCTTCATTTTCATCTTGATTCTCAAGAGAGTCATCATCTAAGAATCATATCATTCGAGATGAAAACTTTTAAGAATCTCATGGTCATAAAGTAGGTATCCAATACCTTCCTTTATTTTCCTAATTAAGCAACACTATCTGGTGTTATATTCCAGCTTACTTCCACAGAATCTTATTAAGGATATATTGTAGTCTCTACCACATATATACCTTCGAAACTAAGAGGTAATTATGCTAATATTCATTATTGATCAAATCATGTCACATATGATCCAATTATATCTCCCCATAACTCTAATGAGTTTAGGTGTATCAAGAGAAGTGAGAAAGGAATGATATTCCTATCTCCATAAGGTATTCCTTGAATTCATATAATAGGTACTTGCTACCTAGGTTAGATCAAATTCATTTCATCTTCTTTCAAACTTTGGTTCTAAACCAAAATTCTGAAATCTTTGAGAATTTCAAAGCTTTCTAAGGTGATGGGAAGAAATCTCATATCACAAATAATCATTGAATGATATCACATATCATCAATGTTTATTATGATACAAATGATCCACATACATCAATATGTATGAGATCTTTAATATATTGAAATCTTACGCCATTCCCAGAAAAGGGTGTATTGGATATTTTTACTTTTGAATACAATATTCATAAGTATGTGTGTTTTGAACCGTTAGATAATCTAAAGTTAAATATCTTACTAGTCTATTGATCTCATCAATAGACATATGTCCAAGGCTTGATGCTAAATCATTGTCAAATGATCTTCATCCTCCTATTGATCTTATAAGGTTTAATTTTCAGTATTAGAAATGTTAATGAACCATTCATTAATTTTCTAATTTAATAGAGTCCTTAGATGTAAGATTACTTTCCGAAATATATCCATCATAACTCTTTATGATAGGTCTATTTCATAATTCATGTTTACTGCCAACATTTAGAAATAAACAATGATTGTTTTCTAATATCTAGGTTATAGAGACATTCTCTAAGACTAAGGGTTATCCCACTGAAATCATGAAGTCCATCAATCCAATAAAGATTGTTGCAACGATTGCACCAATATCCATGTAGGTGACTATTAAACCTTAAGATCAAATTTTCTAGTCATCTAAAACATATGCAACCAATTGCAAGTGTTAGTCGAAGAGTGAGATACAACTATTAGACTTTGATTTTATAAAATAAGCAAGTCAATTTCAATGATTATATGTAGATGTATAATATCCCGATGCACTATATGTATCCTTCTCAAAGGATCCTAGATAGACTTGATAGTCATACTATCAACACATCAACTTGCTGCAGTATCGACATTCATCTAACTCTTTGAATTTCATATGTATGGAAACCATAGAAGTACAATCAATTCATTTACTTTCCTTCTAACATGGGTCCGACACATGCTTCCACTGCACTCCCGTCATCTATAAGCAACCATTGCTTAAGATAAAGGATCTCTTATGTTGAATTCAAAAGATTTCAATATAAGAGTATTTCAACATTTATACATGCTTCTTTTAATTCATACAATAAAAATATTATAAAGCTTCATGAATGACTTGAGTAAAGACAGGAGAATGATGATACTCATCGTATCTACGTCCATCTAAACTCTTAAAGATTTTTGGTTTAGGGAGGGTACTCAAACATTTTGAATACATCATCTCTTATCGAGCCATCGTTCTGCATAATGTAGAGAACCATGTCTTCCATGATTAAATGTCGAGAGCGCATATGTTTGCCAAAACATCTTCTTAGATTTTGTAAGGATTATTTGACAATTACGATCATCGTCGACATGTCACTTCCAAAGTACATTCAATGAGAGATCAAGACTATAGAGACACACAAACCCTAGGTTGTTATCCTATTTTTTAATTTTCATTCCTAATTATTATGAGGAAACTTGCACATTACAACCGCATACATTATGTGTCCAACTGCAAGTACAATATCTTGATCATGGATCCAATCTATGATATTTTACTGGTTATTATTGTAGTATTGAGTGGATTTAATGAAGAATTATTTGAAGAAAGAAATCTGCAAATATATATATATATCTTTGATTTAGGAATTTTTATATCAAAGTTGTCTTGCTTGTCAACACTGAAAGTACAGTCCCTCAATCACTTTCAATGTAAGATATATACTTACCATTATATCTCAAGCAAGATCTGGGATCTCCTTCTTACATTTTTTACATCCGAATAATATGAGAACTTGCAACTCGGATAAAAAGAAGCGGGAACACATTCCACCTTGCAAGTCCAACTTGCATTCCCAATTTCATCTTTAGCACCCGGGCCCACCACTCCTAAGTTGATGTTGAGCCTTTATTAATTTAACCGACCATCAACATGCTTAAAAACTGCTATGCATAATCCAATATGGCCCAAATAATATGAGGATCGGATATTGGGGTCACTACGCATACGGCCTTACTCTTTTGGCGAAGCAAAGAGCCTGATCTAGATGTGCTTGTATGTAGGAGTTGTCACTTCCGACATGAATCTCCTACATACAATCCCTGGCGACGGAACCATTCACCTTGACGGAAGACCATGGATGTTACTTATGTGATCCTCTATATCATGTTCAAATTCTAATTAATTATTATGAATCATATTCATAATAATTAATTATTATGAATCAATTATCAATCCAATCAATCAACTAATAAATAATTTTTATTTGTTACTTGAAGGATGGTATAATCTCAAAATATGTATTTATTCAAATTTTAATAACTAGAAAAAATATATTATGATCCCTTCAAACATTATCCCTTACTTACCCTCTGTCATGGTTAGTACCAACGGGAGTGGGACAGACCGTTCACGGAGCAACCTCCTACCCCAATGCTCGCCGACTAGACACCATATCTGTCTCAGGTCAGGATAATGTCAATTGATCACATTGTACTTGAGATGATAATCGGTCTTTCAACCGAAGTTATATCATATAATAATATTCAAAATATTTTTTTATTAACATTATAAGAAGAATTGCTAAACTAATCCCTAATCCTATTCAAGCATTAATGTTTGTGGAAGGTTCATGTAACCAATTGTGATCTAGATCATATCTAATCAAGTTTGGTTATGGTCAATGTCATTTAAAGAGATAATCATCTTTAAATATTTCACAAATATTCATCAATAATTATTTCATGAAATTAACCATTAATTTCCATTAATTTAATTGAAGGATAATCACAAGGTTCATGATAAAGTATGTAATTTCCAGCAGTGACCCCTACTTACTAAAATTATCATATCTCAATTTAAATCCAAATTAAGTAAAATAAGTTTTCATAGTTTTTAATTTTGATTGAAAAAAGAACCCAAGTGATATCACTCATTTTTAGATGTTTAAAGCTATAACTAACTCTTTAATTATGTCAAGATTCGTCATCCCCGAAACAATGGATACATGTTCATTAAAATGATCATAACTTGAGAAATCTGATTCCAAATCACGCAAACTCAAATCCCACATTTTATTTATTTAATGGAGATCATTATCCATGTGATAATCACGTGTTTAAACATTTTAAACAATGCAAAAATATACACTAAATAAGGTTGCATGAATGAAATGTGATGAAACATCACACAACAGAAAAAAGGCCTAAGTTATCTTAGGTTTATGGATCATATCCAAAACCTCTGACCTATGGATCTGATACCACTCAAAGGATATGGAGAAATCCTTAATCATATCATCGAAGCATGAGGAGCACATCGTATGTGATCGGGAGCAACTAGTCGCACTAGTCGCTAGAGGCAGCAGAATTTAAATTTTTTTAACCAATGAAACCATGTGATCCTAGAACACTTCTCGGATCGTTTCATACAAACCGCAAACAAGTATTAGGTTTACCTCTTGAAGTGTGGTTGCAATTGAGATTATAAACGAATAGACCTCCTGTCTTAAGTCCGATCCAACAGAGGAGACACTTGTGAGCGCGTGGATGAGACATGTGCTCCTCACAATCCTTGTTGATATTCCAAGCGATAAATCTCCTAATATCATCACACGAGATCTGATATTTTCTTCACGAATGAGGATCACCAAAGGAGACGGAGATCCATGAGCAAACAATCCGACAACATAACAACGATGCTACGGCGATGGCGACTCCAACCATCCTCCAGCGTGCATTTGAGGGTAATTTGCTTACAAAACCCCGCACCTTTTTTGTCTTTATTTATCGGTACGCAAACTTTATAGGGCATCAATAAAATATTTCTAAGTGTTATGATCTAAACCTCGAACTTGGTAATATTTACACTTAAGTCTGCTTCCAGCTTAACCGAGAGATATTGTATATATTGTATAGAAACCCTCGTAGGTTTCTTTTATTGTGGTTTAGTCATCATTTTAGAAGATTACATGTAATATTTTGAACGAAAATTGTAGTGTGCCCCCTGATAGTTTTTTGAAATTACACTTGTACCCCAGCCAGTGTCATTTATTTAAATCGTTGGGGTATTTGTACTAGTGCCTTTATAATTAGTTCAAGGGTCTAGGAATTTTATTTGCATTATAACATGGCCTTGCCTGCATGTAATTTATTTTTATAGTGTCTATTTTTTTGAAAATATTTTCTATGTTCTAAACTTCTAAGAAAATTAATTTAAATCAATTTCCATTACACTAATCATATATATTTTCCGTGGAGTGATTTAAGTTAGTTTTCTACTTTTGAAAAATCAAAAACTTTGCCTTTTGTTCCTATTGATTTTCAAAAATTCAAAAAAATAAAAAACTTTTTCTAAAAATCATATAAAAATTGTTTCATGCTTACTTTGTGTTGTTTTATAATCTATCCTAAAATCAAACAAAAATATAAAAGAAACCCCTAAAAATATCTAAACACTCAAAATCTTATAAAAATTGTCAAAAAGTCATAAAATATCCTAAAATAGTTTTCTTTGTTCTAGAATTTGTAGATAGGAATATATTAAGATTAAAAATAGGTTTGGGATTTTCTGTGGTGCCTTAATATTTTTTCAAAAAAATACCCATGTTTGCTTATTTTGTTACTGTTTTGACCTTTTATTCCAATTAAAAATCCTTAAAAAGTTGAAACAAATATCCAAAAATCATAAAAACAGTAAGCAAAATTAAAAAATTAAAAAACATTTGCAAAAATTTTAAATTAAATAAAAGTTAAGAACTCAAAACTCATAAAAACCCTAAATTGGCTAAGAGTGTCAGAAGCAGATTCGTGCTTCGATTTTCTATCTTACATTACTTACATCATTGCTTCTTGAGCTCGACCCCTACTTGCTTATCACTGTACATCTTTAGTTGGGTATAATAAATTTTAACTCCTACTATTAATTACTTAATTATCTGTATGGGTTTGAACCACGAGTGTTGAGTAGTCGCATCAGCGACAATGAGTCCGATTTTTGTCAGGTCATTATTAGCGACTCCGATATTCACGTTCAACAGTGTTCCATCCACTTCACAGAGGCATTCGTTATAAATAGCACCAGCAAAATGTCAACACAATCCTTTTCTTAATTCATTGACGCAACACAGATGATTCCTCTTTTAAAAAAATGACCATTAAATTCATTTATGAATCATCAAAGAAATCATAAACACGCCTAGGTTACTTGCAATTGGGAACAAAGAGAACCCAAATCATAGGGTCCTCCCACCAAAAGATTATTGTCTACACCCACAGAGGATGCAGATTTAAAAATAGACATCTACTTTCTCCATCAATTGCTATGAAGGAAATGAAAGGAGCACTTTATGCATAATGGTAACTGTAATTTTTTTCCATTTTGCATATATGTTTAGATCATTTAAAGTTCTTACATATACGGGGTTGTGTAGAAGTTGGATTGTATAGAACAATTATATGGTCGTTAGTACCAGGACATATGAAGTTGTTTGTTGCCCTTGATTTGATCACACGATGTCTGCAATTTTTCGCACCAGAGTATGCTTGTGCATTTTCATACAAGTCTAGGAGGAGGACAGATAAGGTTTCTTTTAACTGTTTTGCGTCTTTGACCTTCACTTAGGTTAAGTAGTTGGTATATCTTTAGAAATTACTTTCATGTAAGTAATCAAGAAAAAGTAAATAAAGAGAATTTTTTACTCGTGGTTTTGAGTTCTGGTAGATTAATATAAAAGTCTTAATCTATGATCATATTTTAACAAAAATAAAGAAGTGTGATGCATCGGAAATAATTTTGCTCACAACTATAATCTGATGTTACATTATTTTTCTAGCTTTCCCGATTCAGTAAAGCAATAACAGATATATGAATTGACTATTATATGTGCAATAATAAATAGAAGAATGTGGATCATTGGAAACAATTGTAATATTTTAAAATGCATCTTTTTGGATCAAATTCGTGAATAGATGACATCTTCCAAATTACCCCTCTAATAGTCCATCCTCTCAGGAGGAAGTATTGCTTCCTTTAAGTGGGGTCTCATCGCTCTCTCATTCAGCTCAGGTGTCATGATCTGACACACATCTCATGTGCTTCTATTGGGGTACTCCTAGAGGCAACCCTACATTCTCGTGCGTGATGTCGTCGATGCTCATAACGACATAGTAGATGCTGAGTTAGGTGATGACGTGGATGAAGTGCTGTGAAGCGGTGGTGTCCACATGAGGTATGGGTACCTAGCGAATGGGAAAAGGCCATTATGAGGGGCCATGCATCAGAGAGACCTAAGGGCCTGTTTGGTTGCTGGGTTGGACTGGGTTGGCACAACCCTGGTTACTATTCACAAGGGTACTTCCTCCTCACAGATTACTATTCACCCACCCCAACCCAGCCCAACCCAACCCAGTCCAACCCAGCAACCAAACAGGCCCTAAGCGATAGTGGGAGCGTAGGCATTTGAGGACGATGAGGGTATAATATGTGCGTCGATGCCCAATAAGTATTTTACTGATGCAATGTTTGTTGGATCTGGATCATATGGATTACTATGGGTGGTACCATGCAGAGCGTAGCAGTAGAACCCGATCTTATCTCTACTATATTCAGATTTTACCTCGAGAGACGTAATTTCTGTTTTGTTTTTAGAGGATCCCTGACGACGTCGCCGAACTTGACCCGCGCCCCGCTTAATGAGGAGGCACGACAGGATTGCGGAGGAGGGATTGAGGTCTTCGTCGATGGTGAGGCATTCTGATCGAACAAAGTCAGGGATTTGGGATTTGAGATCACATGACTCGAAGACGATGACGGGTCACCGAATGGGATGTGCGGACCATTGAGGGGCGTCGTGGTGAAGCAACGCCGCAATGGCCGGCATAGATGTTAGAAAATAGGAAGCGGAAGCGAAACATGGAAAAATATAAAGAAACTAAGAACAACAGGATTTTACATGGAACCCTACTCCGTGAGGAGCGGGATGAAACCACAGGAGAAGGCCTCAAAGGGTCGTGTTTGCCTATTAAATTTCTCATCTGATACAGGAGGCCTGGGGAACCCTATATAGCCTCCACAGAGCCTCCAAGTCCCACCACTGGTAGATGTGGGACTAAACTATTGGATGGTATAAATGGATCCTGGAGGGATCCATTTACCGATCTCCCTTATACATGACGCATACAACGAAGTACTCCAACACTCCCCCTCAAGCTGGAGCATGCAATGCTCAGCTTGGACAAACAGAAATAAACTCAACTCAACGCTAAGGGACACTACGGACAATATCAACCCAACGCGCACAACCGTTTATGTCCAGGACATTGCTTCTCATGTTGTGCAGGTGAGGAGGACGAACGGGATAGAGTGTTAGTCTGTTGAATCTCCTCATCGGAGAGCATGTGCTCTGAACTGCGCATGTCAGAGTCACTGCAACTGAATGAGTCTCCTAGTCAGAGTACTCTGGCCCGCCACAATAATGTGGGCAACTGCTCCATCTTTGAAAAGGGCCAAATTTAATAAGGGTCGTGGCTGTGTAATCCTCGTCGGAGTCCACAATTACTGGAGGATGGAGTCTGAAAATAGTCTCCTTGTCAGAGAACTGGTCTCTCCCATCTGGCTCAGAGAATGGTACACTACTCTGGTGCCCCTATGATACCACATGAAAACCCTTGACAACATGGAATAGGGAATGGTCCTCTACTTTGGAGTCCCTATAGCTCACATGAAAACTCTAGCCTGCAAACCAAGAAAGGATGGGGACCTCTAAATTGATGGCATTCATGTGTTCATCTGAAAAGACCACATACTCATGCATATTTGAAACTGGAGTTTCGAAAATATCTGACGTCGAGTCTGAAACTGTATCTGAACCGTAGAGTCTGGAATCTGAATGTCCTGTAATATAAAATCTGGAGAATCTGGAAAATCTGACAAACTGTCCTCTGACTCCACACATACTCCCCCTTTCTCCCATACTTGTCGGAAAATGAACATCGACAAAGTTGGGAGAAGACAAGATAATGGGAAAAACATTAAAAAAAATTCCTTGCAGCTTTTATTAATTTTAAATAGCCTCCATTTTTTTGAAATTATGTACGGCTTTTCTTTGGATGCGCCTCTTTCAAATTTTTTTAAAGACAAATATCCTCTCCTTTTTTTTCTTTACCTTTTTTTTTAACTTCATCTTGGCCCACTTGGGTCCAACTTCTTCCCTTTTTTTCAGCTTCCTTTGGCTTCAGCCCACCTGAACCTTCAAAAAAACATTTTTTGTTTTTAAAAAAAGTACATCATGTAGGATTTCCCATCTTGGAACCCCTTCACACGCCGCCCGCTGCCTGGGATAAGGGTGCACGCGCTGGGGAGTTGCGCCGCCGCCGTATGGAGGTCATCGATGTATGGAGGAGTGCAGGAGGGTGGCTCTGGAGAAGATGGCGGCAGGAAGGTGGTGCCCCGAGTTGCTCGTGCGCTTGGAGGGCTCGCCTGGGAAGGAGGTGATTGCCGCATGTGGGCATCGACTGGATCTTGCGCCGCTACGTACTGGGGAAGACCGCAGAAAGGAGGAATCAAGGAGGCGCCAGGGGGAGAAGGTGTTGCCGTCGCCTGGGTACTTCTGGAGAGAGTGGAGCCCTGGGCTGTGTCGACTTCGCCATTGGACACGAGGAGCGTATGTGCTGCGTCGACCTCACCACTGGAGCCCTAGGGCTCGCGCCGTCGATACTAGGGTTCCCAATTGGGAACCCATCGATTGGACTGCTTGTTGCGGATCTCCTGGAGGTCATCCGATCAAAGGGTTGTCGTCTGGAGTCAGCCAATGGTGCCGCCCGGTGTTTGGCAGAGAGAAGGGAGCGCGGGCTTGAGAATGGAGATGTTGTACGGTACTCTGGATGATGGAGGAAACGTGCCTGGATGCGCGCCCTGTCCGCCAGGATGTGCGCCTGTTGGTGTGCGCATATGAGGATGTTGCGCATGGATGTGTGTTGCCTTGTTGGAGAAGATGCGCAGCCTGCGCATTGATCTTGCATAAGGTCGTCTGAGAGCACCACCGCATGAATGAAGAGGGCATATATTAGGGTTCCAGATGGGAACCCAAGAACAGGAACCATGAAGTGAACAGATCTTGAACATAACTTCAGAAAAATTTCATCTTCAAGAACGAACCAATAATCGGATCTCGAATCAAAATAAAGAACATGATGAGATCCTTGAGAAACGAACCCGCTCTAATACCATGTTAGAAAATAGGAAGAGGAAGCGAAACATGAAAAAAGATAAAGAAAATAAGAACAACGGGATTTTACGTTGAAGCCTACTCCGTGAGGAGCAGGATGAAACCACGGGAGAAGGCCTCAAAGGGTCGTGTTTGTCTATTGACTTTCTCATCTGATGCAGGAAGCCTGGGGCTCCTTATATTGCCTCCACAGATCCTCCAAGTCCCACTACTGGTAGACGTGGGATGAAACTGTTGGATGGGGTAAATGGATCCTGGAGGGATCCGTTTAGCCATCTCCCTTATGCATGACGCATACAATGAAGTACTCCAACAATAGAGAGCCGAAGAGCGGTGGCGGTCATTAGAGGAGAAACCCCATGATGGAGGGACGGTGTGCAGCTTGGTGAGGAGTGGATGGCGATGGTCGAGCAAGGCCATATCAAGGACACATTTCGGTGGTCTAGGGATGGTGCCTAGAGATTGAGCCCTTGCGACCAAGGAGGAAAGTGAGTGTAGTGTTCATTGGAGGAGCGGGAGCCAGAGCTGAAGCCCTAGATGGAGTTGGTGCTCGGGAAGATGGGAGGAGGGAGGGATTCCTACAAAAGCAGTCGAATAGAGCTGGAATGATGGCTGATACACGGGGGAAAATTTGGAATGTACTTTAGGAAAATTAGTACATGATCTATCACTACAACCGGATGGACTATTTACGGCGGTTAATATACGCCGCAAATAGGTAAAAAACCGCCGCTAATAAGCGCCGCAAATAACCCCGACGCAAATACCTTTTGCGGCGGTTGGAAGTAACCGCCGCCTATGCCAACCGCCGCAACAAGTATACCAGCTTATTTGAGGCGGTCATTATGAACCGCCGCAAATCGTAACCGCCGCAAAAAAAAAACCAGAACAGAACCTCTGCTAGATCTGCAACAACATAGCATAGATCTGCAACATAGATCTGCAACTACAGATTACAACTCACATAGATCTGCAACATAACATAGTAATTGAGCTTCTCTAAATCTGCAAGCAAGTATATATTGCAACATAACATAGATCTACAAGCAAGTGACATCATGCAAGGTTGGAAACAAACAACAAAAACAAGTAAGTCATACACATATTAGAACTTTCTAACAAGTTCTTCCACAAAGGAAATGTTCTCCATAACATATTTTTTTACATGATTCTAGATATATAACATAGTAGGTAGCTAATTATGAGGTGCAGCATCACTGTCGCCAGGGGGAGGGCTATCGTTGCTTTCACGATGCGGAACTACATGGTTCGTTCTACTCAGCTCTTCAATCAGCCTTTGCATCTGTTGCATCGTTTGTGTATTCTGTTGCACTAAATCTCGCAGTTGATCTTCCCTCCCATGTGCCCTATCCAGATCATCTCTCAAGTCCGCCACTGTCTCCTTAAGTTTCTCGAACTCCTCCTGCGATGGCCCACCACCCATTCGTCCATACCAACTTGTCTTGGTGGAAGATGCACCCCCAAGTAGAACCCGTCCTGAATGTTGTGCAGCAGGAGGAAAAACGTGGCGAAAAGCATCCTCACCCAATTGTTCTGGAGTCGCATGGTCTGATGAAGGTTGACTCTGTATGAACTCTACCATGCGACCCTGCAAATTGAATGTCATTCATCCAATTATAGATACCCTTCCCTTTTAAAAGTTGGATTAAAATGAAAGCTTGACTTACATGGGCTTCTGCATAACTCTCATGGATGAAAAACTTATTTCCTTCTTTGTCTGTCGACTGCCGTGTTCTCTCAAAAAGTCTCACTCGATCCGTCATCTCCCCTGATGCAGCCTATAATTATAGAATACATCAGCAACTATTGCATTTACAATAGAACAAAACTAAATGGATCTCACATGGATGTGTTTTAACTGATCTAAACTTGTCCTTCCCAAGGTATGTGTGGGACCAGGAGCTTTTCTTCTATTGGCCGTGTTTGTTTGAGATATATTCTGTACGTAAGAAAGTAATAAAATTTGTAAAGAAAGATTCAAAATACTAAATATATTTACATCTATGTTGATTATACCTTGAACTCCTCACTGGTCCAAAAATCAATGGCAGCCTCCCACTCTACATGTTGCCAGCCCAAAGGTGGATTGGCTCTTGCTTCAGCCTCGGATGTGAATTGGTCGAAAATCTTCATTTTTGGAATAGTTAGCATGCAATCAAGACACTACACAAACAAATGTAACAAATGGTTAAGTTATTACCCACCTTCTTCCCTCTACTGCGTACGTCCCGATGTATTTTTCCTGCTCGTTGCAGAATCCCCTCCTCGATGTCAGCATCATCACCCCAATCAAATACATTCTGGGTACACAAAAAAACACAAAGTCACATAAAAAGATATGACCAATTTATCTAACTTTAATTTCATTTACCTTCATGTCTGAGATTATGGCAGCTCTCACTACTGGTGGGACTTTTCTAAAGTCGGTGGTACTCATTGGGATATGCATCCTCGCAGTGATTCCCAATCGACTAGAAAAAGGACCACTGTAATCCCCAATAGCTTGCCCGCCCTTGGTCACTTGAACTTTTATTCTCACCTGGCTTCAGTTTATTTAATTGATTGCATTTGGCACGACCTCTTCCTTTTTGTTGAGGAGCTGTTTCTAAAAATATTACATTCACTGCCAATTTAAGTAAGAAACATAGGTATGCACGTTTATACCTGATGATGATGGTCCTGCAGTATCAGAAGGAGCTTCAGTGCCCTCATTCTCATGTGTATCATGTATATCTTCATCCCCCTCTGCATTCTCCTCTGCATTCTCCTGTGCATTCTCCTCTGCATTCTCCTCGCTTGGCTCATGTCGTCTAGAAAAACGTGTACGTACCATCTACATTTATAAATGAGGTATTACAATAAACTTCATTAACAACAATTTAAATTCAAGAAGGAATATTTAAACAAATAAAAAAGAAGAATGTTGTACTTTATATCTCTACGTGTTCTTGATAAGCCTCCTCTTCTTCATAATTCTCATTTTCAACAGGCACTCGATAGCCTCGAGGAGTTACCTTTATTGGAATAATCCAACCAGGATTCGCGTTGTCTGGAACATAAAAAACCTGGTCTGCTTGGCATGCTAGCACAAATGGTTCTACTTTATTGAGAATGGTTCTACTCTTATTAAGGCTTATATATCCATAGTTTGGATCCAACTTAAATGCAGTATCTTTGAATACATCATACCAATCACATTTGAATAGTACTACTCTTCGATCATGTTGGAAGTTCATCTCAATTATCTCATTAATTTGCCCGTAATAACCATCACAACCTGATGATATATTGCTTTTTACAAAGACTCCAGAGAGAATATTTGCCTTCTTATTATTGGTTTCTGAGAAGCTCTTAAATCTATAACCATTTATTATATACCCACTGTGCCTGTACGCATAACTGAAAGGTCTCTTTGCTAGCATATCAAAATCTGTTATCCAACGAGGATCATCTTCCCTTTTCATTCGCTCGACTCTTTCTGCAAACCATTCAATAAAAGTAGTTTCGCACCTTTTTATTCTATTATGTGAGTGTTTCCACTCATTGTAGAATGGATCGATTTCAGGTACTTGTTTCAACACATACACGTGGGCTAATCGTCGATCTGTGTCATTCAATGGTAGGAGGATTGTCTTGTTAAATGCCCGTCCTTGAATCTCAAATATAGAAAGCCGATCATCATCAAACTCATTGTAAGGAGCATCATTTCTTTCAAGACATTTGAAACGATGATCCTCACTTTCGATGTACATTAGACAAAAGGTTATGCACTCTTCAACAAGGTATCCCTCTACAATTGATCCTTCCGGCTTAGATCGATTTAGAACATAGTCCTTCAATTTCTTAAGAAACCTCTCAATCGGATACATCCATCGGAATTGTACAGGACCACCAAGTCTTGCTTCATCTGCCAAATGAACGACCAAGTGCACCATCACATCAAAAAAAGCTGGAGGAAAGAGTCGTTCTAACTTACAAAGCGTCTCAACAACTCTAGCATTCCACTTCTCCAAAAGGTTTGCATCAAGCGCCTTAGCACATATTATCTTAAAATACATACTTAACTCGGTAATAGGTTCAACAACAGATTGAGGTAACAAACCACGAATTGCGAGAGGAAAAAAGACCTGCATGTACACATGGCTATCGTGACTTTTGAGCCCACTAATTTTCTTTTGCACATCGTTTATACATCTTGATATATTTGAGCAGAAGCCATCCGGAACCACAATGTCCTTTAGAAAAGAGAGGAGACATCCACGCTTGTTCGAGTCAAGATGATAAAGCGATTCAGGCATATCAAATTTTCCATTTTCCATAGGTTTCACATGCAAATGCTCACGAATGCCAAGTTGTTGTAAATCTTTTCGTGTTTTAATGGTATCCTTTGGAGAGTCAGTGAGGTTAAACATATCCAAGATGTTATCCATGACATTCTTCTCAATGTGCATTACATCAAGGTTATGATGAATGTTCAGTTCTTTCCAATAAGGCAATTCCATGTAGAATATGCTCTTCTTTCTGAATCCTACATTCTGTAAATCCTTCAAATCCTTTTTAAAAATCTTCCCAAGTCTGATATCTTTCAACTGTAGCAACTTCTCCATGACCGCATGACCTGATTGCCGTATAGAATCTGTTCTTAGAACTCTATCTGGAAATCGTGCTGATGGGCGACAAGACTTTCCATCGAAATCATCCTTATGTACACTGTTCCTCCATCGATGCGATACTGGAAGAAACCTCCGGTGTCCCAAATAACACATTTTCTTACTCTCATTTAAGCGAAGATGGTGCGTATGTTCCATGCAAACAGGACACGCAAACTTACCTTTTATACTCCATCCAGAAAGATTGCCGTATGCTGGAAAATCATTAATCGTCCATAATAATGCCCCTCGCAAAAGAAATGATTGCTTCGATTGTGCATCAAATGTTTCCACACCTTGATCCCACAATAACTTCAACTCGTCAATGAGCGGCTGTAAGTAAACATCTATTGCATTTCCTGGCGCTTTTGGCCCCGGAATCAACAATGTCAACATCATGAAATTTGACTTCATACACATCCATGGAGGCAAATTGTACGTAACAACAACCACTGGCCATATAGAATATGATGGAAACATTGTCTTAAAAGGATTGAAACCATCGCTTGCAAGTCCTAACCGGACATTCCGTCCATCCCTAGCAAAATCGGGAAAGCGATCATTAAATGATTTCCACTCAATGGAATCTGCTGGATGCTGCATAAGACCCTCATTTGAATGACTCTTCTGATGCCCAGTCATCCATTTGGCGGTTCTATTTGACATGAATAATCTTTGTAATCTTGGGATCAAAGGAAAGTAACGCAAAACCTTACTTGGTATTAGCTTTGAGCGCGAGTCACCAGCTTTATCACATTTATATCTGGATACACCACAATACGGACAACTATCCAAATTCTTATAAGCATCTCGAAAAAGAATGCAATCATTCGGACATGCATCAATCTTCTCAGATTGAAGTCCTAACTTTCGAAATTCTTTTTTTGCATCCCGCCAACTATTAGGGAAACCATCCTTCGCCTCCAATAATTGTCTTATCAGTTCAAGAATATCATTCATACAAATTGAGGTCAATTTGTGCCTAGCCTTGATTCGGAATAACTCTAGTAAGAACTTCAATCTGGACATCTTATTCCCTGGGACAATTGGTTCTTCTACATCTTTCAAAAAAGTGAAGAATTGACCACTATCCTCTATCAATTCAACAAGATCATGATCACGATCAAGAACATCTTCCATGCATTCAGCTTCATTTGGTTGTCCACTACTTTCAAATTGAAAACCACCATCTACCGATGAGGATGCCTCCGCAAATTCCTCACCATGAACCGTCCAGTTGATATAAAAGTCCCACCAACCGTTGATAATGACATGCTCTAACACGGTATCCCTTTCTTGTAAATATCCATTCAAACATTTCTTGCACGGACAAGGAATCATCTCATAGTTTGCTCCTTTCCGAAATCTCTTTCGGTCAATGTGAAATGCCCACTCTAACCATGTCAGAACTCCAGCTTTGTATGAAGGATAATCTGTCCTTCGCTTCGTTAACCATGACTTATCCATGCTTAAGACCTTACAAGGAAATAATTGTTAGAGACTGATGTAAGAGCTAATAATATCTGCACGAGTGAAGTCTAATAAGAGCTAGACGAGTGAAGGTGTAGGTAGACTAGATAACATGATCAAAATAAAAGGCTCTAGTATATTATATAGAAGTGCCTTACCTATGGTTTGGTAATGTTTGTCCCAATGAAGTCTTTCTATTTTACTCGCTTTGTTCTCTTGTTTCTTAAATCATAGAGAATTATGGTAAACATCACTCTCTATGTGAAAAATATCTTTAAAGGAGAAGTATGCTGCACTCATAGAGACCAATGACCAAGTAGTTAACATTTTCTAAATATATCCATAAGCTATACTAAATGAAACAACCAACTACTTGTATATGTTATCCATCTATAAACTAATCACAATTCCTCGTCATGCAATGTATTAGCCACTACCTATCAAACCATGTTCGATGTATAAGAACCACAATATACAATATTAAACCATGTGGAAAATATGATCCAAAATTATCATAACAATTCAACATTATACTCAGATTGGTATATGCAAGTGTTTATTAATCGGACCAATATAAATATGCAAAACAATTATGCATTATACACGTGAAAGGGATCGGGAGGTATTATACCTTTGACGGATTTTAGAAGGGGCCGGAGATCGAAACCGTAGACAAGGAGGCGGCGTGGGCGGCGAGGGTTTGCCGAAGGGGCAGCGCGGATGGCGAGGAGCACTGGGGGCGGACTGTTTGGCTGGAAACGAGGAGCACTGGCGGCGCGGAGTGTTTGCGGAGGAGAGGGGAAAGGGGGCGGCGAGGTTTTGCGGGGGAGAGGGGTGGGCGGCGAGGGTTGGCGTGGGAGAGGGGTTGGCGGCGATGGTTTGCGAGGGAGAGGGGGGTGCGGTGAGGGTTTGCGGGGGGAGGGGAAAGGGAGAAAGGGGCGGGCGATGGGCGACCTGGGAAATAAAATACAAGCTCATTTACGGCGGTTTCTAATGACCGCCGCAAAAAGAAGACGTTGTTTATACGGCGGTTAACCAAGAAACCGCCGCAAATGGCCAACTATTAGCGGCGGATATCCTAACCGCCGCTAATGCTATGTCGAAAATATCCCAGACTTTAGTAGTGTATGGACACCCATGCTTAATAGATGTTATGAATAAGATTTTTTTTAATGTAAAAGAGGGTGAGCTCCCAAGATGAGAGTCACCGCAGAATAAATGTAATGAATAAGACTTAGATAAAAGTTTGCAAAAACATTCATTCATATCCCTTTAAGGAAGTATCAAGAACATTTCTGCCAATTTACAAGTTATCACATGAGATGCTGTGTCATTCTTCCCGTGGAATGAAATCTTTTCCTACTTTTTATTTATCTCATTTTTTCCCCTGGAGTAATGTATATTATACTTATAAAATAGGATCAGTGCAACGTGCATGTGTTACGTGTAGCATAAAGGCATTCGACAAATAATATGTGGGAGGTTATATATAATCCGTGCATGTCAATATTGATATCTTCTTTTAAACTCGGTGAGATACACTCTGATAACGGTGCAACAAGAGGGAGTTGGAAAGAATACATTGAATAAATTCGTTGGGGGATCGAGGGAATTAAGGAGAGATCCACATGCAATATATTTATATACTCCTGAGATGCTTCAGTTAGGCCGAACTACCTACAAACAACAGAGATAGATATTCATTAAGATTTTACATCAGAAAAAACGAACACGTCTCCATTTTTCCCATCTCTTGATAATCTAAAAGGGCGATTAATTGGTTGCTTCTCCTTTTTATTAGGAATCAAGGAACTGTTCATATTCGGGGTTTGTATATATGTATACACACCTGCTGCTTTGGCGGATTCCATGCAGGACTCGATGCACCTCTGTGTGCACTCGAGCTTGCTCATGAAGTTGCACTCCTTGAAGCATCCAAAGAAGCAGAAATCGTTCTGGGCCAGCGCAGGCGTCGCGACCACGAGGGCAATGATGAGGATGCACAAAATTGCGGCGATGTTCCTCATGGATGCAATCTTCTATGTTATTTATGCCGAGTCCCCTCGATTCGAGTCTCCTCCTCTCTTGTTGCTATATGCTCGAATATATATATATATATATATATATATATATATATATATATATTGTAGGTGAAATAATAAGATATAAATATAAATGTATAAAAATATATAAGGAGGGTTAGATAGTACCGGATTTGATGAGATGAACAAACTAGCCGAGGCGTGCAAGATGCACTGTCCTTAAGAATAGATTCGTACCTCCCACGGAAATTCCGACGGTGCAACCGGTATCGGTACGACTATCCTCCAGGATACAACGGGGAGATCTCGACGGGCGTGCACTCGCCAACGTCAAGATCGGTTGAGCAACAAAGATCCTTCCTTCAGAATAGACTCACTCAACGAGAGAAGGGGAGAATAGGAATAGAAAATATTGTGTGTTGTGTGTTCTCAAAGCAATGCTATGGGCCCCTTTATATAGATACACGATAAGAGATCGTTACACATTCAAAACAATCAATTAAATCCTCCATTCAAATTGATATTAATCATTCATAAAATAATGTATTAAAAACACAATAAAGAAGATTCAATATTCTCATAGTGTGCACAATATCCATCATTAGTATTATAAGGTAATATGTGTAACATGCAACATGCATACGTTACACAAAAGATTTAAGTAATGTATTAATGATATTATTATTAATATATTGACTATAAATCATATCCATGTAAAGATGTTAGAAAGCATGATAGTGATATAATATCACTAATAAATTATCATGCAAAAAACGTATGCTATAAATCACATGCTCATTGATGCTAACCAAATAAAGTTCATGCACCACTAATTATAAAATAAATACACCTTTATGTTTTTAACAAAGTAATAAAAGTATTTGAAATATAATAAAATACCAACATATATATATATATATATATGTATATATATGTATATATATATATATGTATGTATATATATAGAGGGCTTATCCAGAGAGCCCTATGCCCATTTGGGTTGTTGTGAGCACCAAATGTGGGCTCGCCACGTGTATGTGTTGGTTCTATTTGGAAGGGGACGGTTTTGGCAATAACAATGTGGTTTGCATTATTAACATAATAAGAATTCGAGTTAAATCATTTCCTTAAAAATAGGTGATCGGTTTTGGAAGGATATTAATACGTTTGAGCCTTTATATTTCCAATTGTATCGAATCCTTAAAAAAAGGAAGGAGGTTTTGGAAAGATACATTTAAATCATTAATTTCGTACCGAAGAAATAGCCATTGTACATTTGATCAGTAATGTAAATAATGTACTTAGGTAGTTATGTGTCGCGAGATCAATAGTACTTAAACAATTGTCAGTATTTTATGTCTGTAATATTACATTGTACATAGATCAGTAATTCATTCATGTTACTCAAGTAATACATATTCAGTTCTCAAGTAACTAGTGTTGTGAGATCAGTAATTAAGTATGTGAATTACTAATGTCCATACAATAAGTACTGATTACAAATGTCCATTTTACTGAAGTCATTTTGATTGTTACTAATATTATAGTTACTTAATACTTTGAGTCTTACTGAAGTACCTCTTAACTACTTATATAACATTTTTAATTACTTATAATGTATCGAGTGTTACTGATAGCATTACATAAGTTACTGGTCACATGATTTTTTATACTTATTCCAACTTACTTATTCCATTACCTTCTTTTTCCTACAATTTATTACATATTACTGATGCTTCTATATATCTTACTTGTTTTATTCTTTGTTTTGAATTACTATCGAATCACACCTTCTTTACTTATGTAGCCTATTTAATTACTTGTAATACGTCAAGTGTTACTGAAAGTCACACATAAATTACTTAATTATAGTTATATGGTGAACATCCAAATTTCAACTGTCTTCTAGTCCATTTAGATGATGTTGTTTTGCTCTCTCTCCTCGGCATAACATCAGCTTCTTCAAGATACCAAATTGTTACTTTATTCTGCACGAAATAATAAGTTAATTTATATCCGTAAATAGTAAGACTTGTATAAAGAAAAGTAACTCAGCTATATACTCGCTTTAATAATAATCATTCAATGACAAGCAACTTGTAATGAATTGTTAGTAACGCTTGTTATATGACAAGTAACTTCTAATAATTTGTTAGTAAGTCAGCAATATACTCGCTTCAGTAATAATCATTCAATCACAAGTAACTTGTAATGAATTGTTAGTAACGTTTGTTATATGATAAGTAACTTGTAATGAACTATTAGTAACTCGGCAATATACTCGCTTCAGTAAGAATCATTCAATGACAAGTAACTTGTAATGAATTATTAGTAACGTTTGTTATATGACAAGTAATAATTATGTTAGCATTAGTAACATAAAATATCTCATAAGTAAATTACTTAAATACATCAGTAACTCGATATATTTTCAAAGTAGCACATGAAAAATAACAATTGTATTTATTGTAACTTTTTATTATATGAAATCAAAATACCTTCGATACAAAATCAATTAGGACTACAAATTGTGTATCAAAATGAATAAAAACGATATTATGAATACCATTTCTCATATTTCAATCATATTTCTCGAATAAATATTGCTTACGATCAAAAATATGTAGTATTTGTAATTGATTCTGAAATATGCTAATCACAATCCATTCACGAATTAACTATGAAGAAACCTAATGAAAAAATATTATCAAAGAAAAAACAACAATTAAAACGTAGGATCGATGAAAATATAAAATCAACAATCGAAATACAATACCTTTGGCGAGCGAAAATTGTCTGCAACTACAAGATGCTCGTATCGTCTCACGAGATTGATAGTCATGCATTGCAAATGTCGATAACAATCACCCAACCAAACAATCAAAATGTTATCATAAACGAATACTATTTTTGGAAAGCTTTAAAATTCCTTTTTAAAATTTCAACCATTATTGTTACGGGTTCCTAAAATAAGGGGATTAAAATTGCAAATCCAATGGCTGAGATGATGGGGTCATATCATCTCTAATGGGCACAGGGCTCTCTGGATAAAAATCCTATGTGTGTGTGTGTGTAGGGCTTATCCAAAGAGCCTTGTGCCCATTTGGGTTGAAACGAGCACCAAACGTGGGCTCGCCACGTGTATGTGTTGGTTCTATTTGAAAGGGGGTGGTTTTGGCAATAACAATGTGCTTTGCATTATTAACATAATAAGAATTCGAGTTAAATCATTTCCTTAAAAATATATGGTCGGTTTTAGTAAGATAAAAAAATATACACATTTAAATTATTGCTGGCATATAGTCTATTTATGGAATGATCATTCTACGTATAGATTAGAAAAGATAAATTACTGATTATAATTATTGATTACGTTAGTTACTAATGTTCATACAATAATTACCGATTACAAATATGCATATTACGGAACGCATTATGAATGTTACTGAAGTTATAGTTATTTAGTACTTATGTATATGTACTAGACAATTGAATAGATAAAATAATTATGTTAATATGAACAATTACTGAATATTCATGTCCATAGTATTAACTCAATGTGATTAGTTACGGAAATTTTAATTACAGAATGATCAGTTATTGAAGTTATACTTAATAGTTACTAGTATCCATACATCAATTACTGATTATATAATTACTAGAGTCCATACAATATTTACTGATTATAATGTCCATATTACGGAACCCATTCTGATTGTTACTGAAGATATTATTTTATTATTACTCAACCAATAATATTGTTACTGAACCAATAATATTGTTACTGATCTCACAACAAAAATTTACTTGAGACTATATATATTACTTGAGTATTGTCTCTAAATTACTGAACTCACTGTAATTGTTACTAAATTTATAGTTACTAGTATCCATACATCAATTACTGATTATATAATTACTAGAGTCCATACAATATTTACTGATTACAATGTCCATATTACTGAACCCATTTTGATTGTTACTAAAGATATTATTTTATTGTTACTGATCTCATAATAGCTGTTACTTGAAAATTGTATAAATATTACTGAACATGTGCTATAAAATATATATATACACATTTTGAACACACAACAAAAATTTACTTGAGATTGTATATATATTACTTGAGTATTGTTTGTAAATTACTAAATTATGTTCAACGCAATAACACATATGGAAATTACTGACCATTTGTTATGCTTTTACTGACTTCACAACAAACACTTACTTGACCAGTGTATTCATATTACTGAAATATGTACCATATAATAAAATGAATGTAAATTACTAACCGTTGTTTGGATATTACCGATCTTGCAACAACTATTTACTTCACTATTGTATATATGTTACTGATTCCATTTGCAGATGTTACACACAATATATAAGATGTTACTTATCGTTCTTACAAATAGATTGATGACCTATAAGTTACTTACATAATTTAACAAGTTACTTGTTATACACATCGTGTTAATGATATTAGTACAAAATTTACTGATATTAAAACAAAGAATATCTGATTATATCTAATGATATCATTTTCAAAAGATGGAACAACAGAATCTCGTGTTCTGTGGATGTAAACTTCTAAGCAATCATATTGCTTTCATGATCCAAATACAATTGAAAGTCATCCATCATCGTTCCTTCTCATATGATGTTCTCACGATCCAAATCCAACCAAGAATCACCATTCGTCGTTGCTTATGAGATTTCATGATCCATCCAATGACAAATCCAGCATAGCGTTTGAAACTGAAATCGAAAATATAAAAACAAAAGATTAAACTGAGATCATAATATGAACCAGCAATGACAAATCATGAGAAAAAAATAAGAGGAAACATAAATTTTACAACGAACGATTGATTAAAAAAACTTCTACAAAAATACCTTCGAAGAACGAAGCTCCTGCAATTTCACGACGGTAGCGCTGCAGATTTAGGGAAAAACGTTCAATTCGCAATGCAATACATAATGTTCCCTAATCGATAGGATTACTATTTATGGAAATCATTAATTTATAAAATTAAACGATCCTAAAAATATGGGATTGAAAGTTACGATCGGACGGATGATATGTTGGGCTCATGGAATTACAAATGCGCCCTGTGCGCATTGGATAAATCTCCTATATATATAGGGTTAATTGGGGCTGCTCTTTTGGGGGAGCTAACTTGGCTCCCCCCGCACTATTTCACCCGATTTTTTTAATTTTTTTTGAAAATTTCTTCCGTGAATATTCAGCACTATATGCCTATATTATGTTATTAAAATTTCATGCGAAACAAAGACTCGTACGATCTCCATCCAGACAGTCATTTTTTAACGGTAATGGAATTGCTAAAAATGACCCTTCTGGATGGAGGTCGTAGGAGTCTTTGTTTCGCGTGAAATTTGAATGACATAATATGGGGATATATTGATGAAAATCCACGGAAGAAATTTCGAAAAAAATAAAAAAGGGGCGAAATAGCGCGGGGGAGCCAAGTTAGCTCCCCCCATGGGGACATCCCCATTTTACCCATATATATATATATATATATGTATGTATGTATGTATATGTATATATATACATACATATATATATATACATATATATACACACATACATATATATAGTTAAATGGGGTTGGCCCCTTGTGGGAGCTAATTGGTTCCCCCCGCCCATTTCGCCTGCTTTTTTTATTTTTTTTGAAAATTTTTTCCGTGAAATTTCATCACTATATCCCTATATTATGTCATTAAAATTTCGTGCGAAACAGAGACTCGTAAGGCGTGCATCCAGACAGTCATTTTTTAACAGTAACATAATTGCTAAAAACGACCCGTCTGGATGGAGGCCGTAGGAGTCTCTGTTTCTGACGAAATTTTAATGACATAATATAGGAATATATTGATGAAGATTTATGGAAGGAACATTCAAAAAAAAATAAAAAAAATGGGCGAAAAGGGCTGGGGGAGCCAAGTTAGCTCCCCTTATGGGGGCAGCCCCATTTTACCCATATATATATATATATATATATATATATATATATATATATATATATATATATATATATATATATATAGAGAGAGAGAGAGAGAGAGAGAGAGAGAGAGGTTAATGGGGCTGCCCCCTGGGGGTAGCCAACATGGCTGCCCCCGCGCCATTTTCGACGCTTTTTTTATTTTTTTCAAAAAATGTCACCATGTATATTCATCCCTATATCCCTCCTACATGCCATTCGAATTTCGTCGGAAACAGAGACTCCTACGGCCTCCATCCAGACAGTCATTTTTAACGGTAACATGATTTTTTAAATCGACACCATCTCGATGGAGGCCGTAGGAGTCTCTGTTTCTGACGAAATTCGAATGGCATGTAGCAGGGATATAGGGATGAATTTACATGGTTTTATTTTTCAAAAAAAAAATAAAAAAACGTCGGAAATAGGGGGCGGGGCAGCCATGTTGGCTGCCCCCAGGGGGCAGCCCCATTAAATCCATATATATATACATACATACATACATACATACATACATACATACATACATACATACATATATATATAGAGAGAGAGTAAAATGGGGCTGCCCCCATGGGGGGAGCTAACTTGGCTCCCTCCGCGGCATTTCGCCCCTTTTTTATTTTTTTTTCGAAATTTCTTCCGTAGATTTTCATCAATATATCCCTATATTATGTCATTCAAATTTCACGCGTAACAGAGACTTCTACGGCCTCCATCAAGAAGGGTCGTTTCTTAGCAATTCTGGTATCGTTAAAAAATGTCTGTCTGGATGGAGGTCGTAGGAGTCTCTGTTTCGCACGAAATTTTAATATCATAATATAGGGATATAGTGATGATTATTTACGGAAGAAATTTTCAAAAAAAAAATAAAAAAACCGGACGAAATAGCACGGGGGAGCCAAGTTAGCTCCCCCCCAGGGGGCAGCCCCATCTAACCCATATATATATAGGATTTTTATCCAATGCGCACATGGCTCATTAGCGTATCGGTGCACACTATTTGTTGGCCATACACGTGTATTACCAATTGAGTGGTTACCTATTTCGAAGGATGTTGTTTTTGGAAGGAGATTAATATGCAAAGCGATTTAACAATAAGTGTTATTCCAATTATATCTCGTCTTAAAAAATAGGAAGATCGTTTTGGAAAGAAAACAATCGAATCGATGATTTCTTACAGAAAATCGAGATCGAAATGCTCATGTCAGTGATATATATATAATAGTCAAGTAAATGGTTGTTGCGAGATCAGTAATATCCAAAACAATGGTTAGTAATTTAAATTCATTATATTACATGGTGCAGAATTCAGTATAATATACACAATGGACAAGTAAGTGCTTGTTGTGATGTCAGTAAAACCATAACAAATGGTCAGTAATTTTTATATGTATTACTACTTTGAATAGAATTTAGTAATTTCGACACAATACTCACGTAAATGGTTGTTGTGAGATCAGTAATATCCAAATAACGGTCAGTAATTTACATCCATTTTATTACATGGTGCATAATTCAGTAATATATACACAATGGGCAAGTAAGTGCTTGTTGTGAAGTCAGTAATATCCGAACAACGGTCAGTAAGTGCTTGTCTTATATCACATGTTCAGTAATATGTGTACGATTCTCAAGTAATAGCTACTATGAGATCAGTAATAACAAAGTAATGGTCAGTAAGTCATGGGCATTCCTCAAGTAAGAAAGTAACTATTTGTCAATGCAATGCACATTACATAGACAATTGTATTACTAACCATTTGTTATGTTATTACTGATCGCACAACACACATTTACCTGACCATTTTATACATATTACTAGATTCTGTACAATGTAACTATTTGGATGTAAATAACTGATCATTTTTTTGATATTACTTATCTAACAATACGCATTTACTTGACCGAATTATATTTATTACTATCATAGCGTTTGGATCCTTAATCATCCGCGTGGAATCATTTATTTGAATTGTTTCTTTCCAAAACCGTCTTCCAATTTTTAAGGACGTTGTATAATAGGAAATATAGGATTTTTTAAAATACGTCGTAGCCTATAATTAGAAATATAGTTGTTGTTAATACACGTGTATGGCCTAAAATGAGTGCTCATTGAAACACTAATGAGCCCTGTGCGCATTAAATAAGCCCTATATATATGGGATAAATGGGGCTGCCCCTGGGGGGAGCTAACTTGGCTCCCCCCGCGCCATATCACCCTGTTTTTTTATTTTTTTCGAAAATTTCTTCGTGGAATTTCATCACTATATCCCTATATTATGTCATTAAAATTTCGTACGAAACAGAGACTCCTACGGCCTCCATGTAGACAATCATTTTTTAACGGTAACAGAATTGCTAAAATCGACCCGGTCTAGATGGAGGTCGTAGGAATCTCTGTTTTGTATGAAATTTTAATTACCCAATATAGGGATATATTGATAAAAATCCACGGAAGAAATTTTCAAGAAAAATAAAAAAATCGGACGAAATGAGGCGGGGAGAGCGAAGTTAGCTCCCCCATGGGGGCAGCCCCATTTTACCCTATGTGTGTGTGTACACACACATACATACATATAGGGTTAAATAGGGCTACCCCCTGGGGGGAGCTCACTTGGCTTTGATAATCGAGATTTGGCGAGGGCCTAAAGTAGTCCACACAAGGCAGGACTACAGTGTCGCTGAGCGACCGCTCACGAAATCTCAATCAATCAGAAATTAACCCACAATCGGAATAAAGCAATTAAATCTCAAAAATGTGGAGCTAACATTTATAACTCTACATGTAAATGTGTATAGGTGTAAGTACAAGTAGAGGTCGAACACTAGGAGCAAACGGTTGGGGGAAGAAATATGCACAAAATTATTCAATTCTAATCTAATCCATGTTATTATTTTTTGTGAGTTTTTATATTATTTTTTTATTTTTAATTTTTATATTTTTGTATTTTGATTTTTAATTTCTGTTTCTATATTTTCTTTTTATATTTTATATTTTTTTATTTTCTTTTTTTAATAGAATATATACACAATATAAGAAAAGAGAAGGATAAGGTATTTATAAAAGTAAGTAAAAATAAGTAAAAATCAAGAAATAAAATATTTTCGGACTTTTCATATTTTTTAATGTTTTTATGATTTTTCTAAATTTTTATGATTTTTTTTGTATTTTTAAAGTCTAAAATACTGAAAACAATAAAGAAAATAAAAGACTGAAACTAACTTGAGGATGGAAAATATCAATCAGGTTTCAAAATTCCTTAAATTAATTTTAAATGAAAGTTAATAATTCAAAGAAAAATCAGAGACAAAAATAATATTTTTAAAATTTTTGTAGAATTTTTAAGATTTTTATGAAGATTTTTAGAGTTTTCTAATTTTTAGGGGTTTCCTTTTGTATTTTTTTATGATTTTTGGACTGAAGTTAAAATACACTAAAAGACACAACATATATATTTTTTGGAATTTTTCAACGACATTTCATATTTTTTTGGTATTTTATGATTTAGATAGGGTTTATTTAGGCTCCATTTTAATTTAAAAAATTAGATAAAATGCAAAAATGCGTAATAAAAACATGACTGTGAAAGTATATCGCATAAAGCATTTATCCATATTTTTTCGTATTTTTAGGAGCTACATAGCTATTTTTAATAAATAGATAAAAGACATAAAAATAAAACAATCTGGCAAGGGCATTTTTGCAATTAAAAATAAAAGACAAGGTGTTCTGTGCAAAAATCAAAATAGAATAAACATTTATTTAATATTTAAGAACCTTTTTACAATATACAAAACCGTCAGGGGCTTAAGTGCAAAATTCGCAACGCATCACGTGGGACAACAAGTGATCCAGACTCGGAGGGACCAAAACACAATTTTCAATAACTCCAGGTGTCTCTGTGCAAAATTTCCTCAATTCACGTGGGACAACACGTGACTCGGCTGGGAAGGACCAAAATGTAATATACAATTAATACAGGAGGTTTTATGCAAATAACCCAATTATTTATAACGTTACATTTATTTTACAGAACTAAATAATAAATACAAAAGTTCAAGGGGATAAAAGTGCGATTTATCCCTTAAGGCGCTGGATCGGACGGCTGATGTTCGTGACTTATCCACGTGGCGCCTCCACATTTGTCGATGACGCTTCGTCGATGGATGAGTGAGATTAGATCGCGGGTCGTGATCTGACGGTCGATGGAGGCTCCATCCAACGGCTGATCTTCAATCTGGGACGTCTCCTTCATCCAACAGCAGGGGAAGCGGCTGGAAGAACGGGGAAGAAGAGTCGCCGGTGCGAGCTTCTTCCGGCGAGATCTCGCTCCCCTGCCGGCCTTTGCTGCTCCAAAAGGTCGCTCTGGCTTCCTGGAAGGATCCTCTAGCTGCTGGAGGTCTTGGATCGGCCGGAGGTACGCTGGAGCGCCACCACGAGCTCGGGGAAGAAATGGGCTCCAGGTACCTCCGTCGGCTTCGATCGCGTCTCCTGGCGCGTTTCAAGATGCCTAACATGTCCAGAAAGATCACACGGCTCGAGGTGTTGCTCCTCGGCCCGAGGTTTGAAGCTGTTAGCGTAAAAGAAGGTGGATGGTGAATCTTCCGGCGAGGTGGAGGAGTTGAAACTTCGATTCGCGGATTCAAGAGGGATCCGGTTGGTCAAGGGTGGCTGGGAGATGAAGAAAGTGGCAGGGAACGAAATGGGGTGGAAGTAGCGGTCAGAAAACGTCGGGAACATAGTGAAATAGTTCGCCGGAGCGGAGCTCCGACGAACTACGAAACCATCTAACTACGGTAATTAACTAATTTAAATACAAAATAAAACGCAAGGAATAAAACCTACGACTAATTCTAAGCTAATGACAGTAAAAAAAGAGGCTCGACCTGGGTTTAAACCAAGGAGCGTGGCATCGCCGGAGCTCCGCCGTTGGTGCAGCTCCCGCCTCCTCCTACCGATTCAAGGTGCCTAAGACCTCCTCCTGTCACGAGGGAGCCTCCAGGACCGAATACGAGGAAGGGAGTTGGATGAAAACTAACCAAATTTGAGAAGAGGCAGGGGCTGAGTTATTTAAGGACATAGGATGCACCCTTATTGACTAGGCGGTAGGGAAGAATCGTAAGGATGTACAAGAGATTACAAGATCTAGCATGATTGTACAATGAACGGCGGACAAATCTTGTGAAGGAATCTAGTGCAATCGATGGACGAGACATCCATGAAAAATGCAAGAAAATCGAGGATTCAACAGGTCTAGCGGGTCAGAGCTGCAGATGGGACAGTTGACCAGAGGTCAACGAAGGCCGCGCGCCTATTGGTCCACGTCAGCCGCTAGAGGATAAAACAGAGAATTTTATTCGTAAATAATTAGTTTAAAATAGTAAATGATTTTATTATTTTTTGAGTATAAAATAAAAAATGTTTATTGTTTTATTTAGTATTTTAATATGATTTTTATTTATTTTTTTGACTTTATTTATTAGTAATTAATTTTTATGAGTGTATTCATAGGTATATTTGCCTATGTTTTGGGTATTTTTATTTTTATTTTATATATTTTATTTTATTATTTTATTATATTATTTTATATATTTATAACTTATTTTTACGAGTATAAATATATTTTTATTTGATTTTTATGAGTTTATTTTCACATTGAAATAAATAGGTATATGATTTATATAGGTATAGGTATAGGTGTTTTGCCTATGTTTGTATACTTCTTTTTATTTTAATATATTTTAATGAGTTTTATTTTTGTTATGTATTTTCAATAGAATATATATGATATTGACAAAATTCTAAAAATATGAAAGAATAAAATAATTAAAGAATATAGTTCCCTTTTATTTATATACAGGTATTTCATCTATGGTTTGGCATAGTTTTATTTTATTCTCCTTTTTCTTTTAGGTTTTATTCTAATTTTAATGTACACTTATGTTATAAATAATGTTTACAAAATTATAAAAATATGAATTTGTAAGAATAATAAGTAATGAATAAATCGAATATTTTAATCGGTATTATGTACAATAGGTACCCAAAACCTATATTTTGCACAGTAACTCCAAAAAAACATAAACCATCACCATTAAATAGCTCATAAAAAGTTATATACAATTAGAGGTGATTTTGCTATGCTTTGAGTTTTTATTTGGAAGATATGGGTCTGTGAAGTTTGATTTCTGGCTTTTTATTCAGGATATAAAATGTACATTGTATATTATTTTTGTACAAACTCAATTTTGTATTTTTATTTACATTATTATCTACAACTTTTATGTACAAAGTTTCTTTATTTGATGAATAAATAATTAGATTCAAAATAGGTGTAAAAAATGCATAAATCAAGAATGAATAAATGAAGTATTTATTGTTTTTTTGGCCCTTATCTCCCCCTACTTTATTCCTTGTCGACCAATTCCATCCTGGACTTGGTCTCGGGGTTTGGGTCATAAAATATTTGCAATATATTATTCCTTTTTCGTTTCTTCTCTTTATTCTATAGTTTTGGCATTAAAAACCTTGCTTTATGTACAATAAATACAATAAATAATGAATGCTATTATGGACAAATTAATGTTATTTACATGCATTAGCTAGAGTTTTCAAGGCCAAAAAGATAGAATAAAGGTGATGAAATGGAGATTCATCAGGCTCCCTCCACACTATATAGCCTGTTTTTTTTGTTTTTTTTGAAAATTTCTTCCGTGAATATTCATCACTATATCGCTATATTATGATACTAAAATTTCGTGCGAAACAGAGACTCGTATGGCCTCCATCCAGACAGTCATTTTCTAACGGTAACAGAATTGCTAAAAAC